>OX345636.1:31893211-32188211 GCA_947044365.1 Petrosia ficiformis
ATTTTAGACACTAGACCCTAGACCCTAGACCCTAGACCATTGACCGTAGACACTAGACACTAAATACTACACCCCAGTTCCTAGACCATAGACCATAGCACGTAGAACACAGACCGTAGACCCTAGACATTAGACACTAAACACTAGAGCCTAGACACTAAGGTTTAGTGTCTAGGATCTAGGTTCTATTGTTTAGGGTCTAGTGTCTAGGATCTTTTATATAGTGTCTAATGTCTACGCTCTAGGATCTAGTGTCTAGGCTCTAGGCTCTAGGTTCTAGTCTCTAGAGTCTATTGTCTAGCGTCTATGTTCTAGGGTGTACTGTCTAAGTTTAGAGTCTATTGTCTAGGGTCTAGTTTCTAGGGTCTACCTTCTATCTCTAGGGTCTTTGGTCTAGTGTCTAGGTCTAGGGTCTAGGGTCTAGTGTCTAAGGTCTAGGGTCACCCGTTTAGATCTAGGATCTAGTGTCTAGGGTCTAGGGTATAGGATCTAGTGTCTAGGATTTTGGGTCTATTGTTTAGGGTCTAGTGTCTAGGGTCTTCATTCTAGGGTCTAGTGTCTAGGGTCTCTTATCTAGAGTCTATGTTCTAGGGTCTGAGGTCTAGGGTCTAAAGTCTAGGGTCTAGTCTCTAGCGTCTGGGTTCTAAAGTTTAGGGCCTATAGTCTACGATATATTTTCTATGGTCTAGCATCTAGTGTCTAGTGTCTACGCTCTAGGCTCTAGTGTCAAGATTCTAGGCTCTAGGCTCTAGGCTCCAGGCTCTAGGCTCTAGTCTCCAGGTTTTATTGTCTATTGTCTAGAGTCTACAGTCTAGGGTCTATTGTCTAGGGTCTAGGGTCCACCGTCTAGATCTAGGGTCTAGGGTCTAGGGTGTAGGGTCTAGGATCGAGGGTCCACTTTGTAGATCTAGGGTCTATGGTCTAGTGTCTAGGTTCTAGGGTTTAGACCCTAAACCCTAAACACGAGATATTAGACCCTATATCCTAGAGCATAGCGTAGACCCTAGACTCTAAACCCTATAGACTAGACCCTAGACCCTATAGCATAGACAGTAGACACTAGACTCTAGATAAAAGACCATAGACCCCAGACACTAGAGCCAATAAATTAACCCTGGATAAGAGACCCTAGACACTAGACCCTAAACAATAGACACTAGAAACTACACTATAAACCCTAGACTGGAGAAAGTAGATCCAAGATACAATAGACCCTAGACACTTGAACCTAGACCCTACACCCTAGGTCATAGACCCTAGACCCTACACCCTAGATCCTAAACCATAGACCCTAGACCCTAGACCCTAGACCCTAGACCCTGGAGCTTATACCATAGACCCTAGACACTAGAAAAGAGACACTAGACACTAGACCCTAATCAATAGACACTAGAAACTAGAACATAAAACATAAACCCTAGACCCTAGACCCTAGAAACAATAGACCCTAGACACTGGACCCTAGACCCTATACCCTAGACCATAGACCCTAGACCCATGATACTAGACACTAGACCATAGAGCCTAGAACTTTGACCCTAAACTCGAGACACTGGAACCTAGACAATAGACTCTAGACCATAGACCGCAGACCCTAGAACCTAGATCCTAGAACCTAGACCCTAGAACATTAAGCATAGACACTAGACCCTTGATAGAAGACCTTAAACACTAGATCCTACACAATACACCCTAGAATGTACACCCTAAACCATAGAGCCTAGACCATAGACAGTAAAGCCAAGGCCCTAGACACTGCAGCCTATACCCAACACATTAGACGCTAGATTAGAGACACTAGAAACTAGACCCTAAACCCTAGACCCTAGGCCATAGACCCTAGACACTAGACTCTAGATCCTAGACACTAGATGCAAGACCCTAGACCTTAGACACTAGACAATATACCCCAGACCTTAGATCCTAGTCTCTACACCATAGACCCTAGATTCTAGACCCTAAACTCGAGACACTAGAACCTAGACTTTAGACTCTAGACTCTAGACCCTAGACCGTAGAGACTAGTTCCTTGACCCAAACACTAGAGTCTAGACACTAGACCCTAAACCCTAAACCCAAAACAATAGACTCTAGATCCTAGACATGATACACTAGACACTAGACCATAGACTCTAGATCTTAAATCCTAGACCGTAAAGCCTAGACCCTAGAGCCAAGACCCTAAACCCTAGAGCCTATACCCTAGACACTAGACACTAGACCATAGGAAATAGACCCTAGATTCTAGACCATAGACCTAGACGGTAGATTCTAAAAACTACACTCTTTAGCATAATCACTAGAACCTAGAAACTTGACCAAAGACCATAGACCCTAGACTCTATAAAACAGACTATAGACTTTAGACCCTAGAACTAGACGGTAGACCTAGACCGTAGACCATAAACCCTACAACCTAGACCCTAGATCTTAAACCCTAGACCCTAATCTTAAACCATAGACCTTAGACCCTAGAACCTAGAGCATAGACCCTTGACCCTAGAGCAGAAAAATAAACCCTACATACTATAGCTTAGACCTAGACGGTAGACCCTAGACCCAAGAATCTAGACCAAAATCCCTACATACTAGACCATAGACCATAGAATATAGACTGTAGAGTACAGACCCAAGACCTAGACAGTATACACTAGACCATAGACCGTAGACCCTAGACTATAGACACTAGTCCCTAGAAACTAGACAATTGACACTAGACCCTAGACCATACACGCTAATCCCTAGACTTTAGACCATAGACCCTAGAGCGTAGACCCTTGACCCTCGACCCTCCCTAGACAATATACCCTAATCAATAGATCCTAGACCGTAGACTCTAGACCCTAGATCCTAGACCCTAGAACCTAGACACTAGACCTTAAACCCTAGACCTAGACGGTAGACCCTAGACCGTAGAGACAAGAAAATAGACCCTAGACCTAGATGGCAGATCCTAGACCATAGACACTAGACCTTAGATAGAAGACCCTAAACACTAGACTCTAAACAATAGACCCGAGATCCTAGACCCTAGACCCTAGACCCTAGACACTAGACAATAGATATTAGACCCCAGACCTTAGACCCTAGACCTTAGACCCTAGACCCTAGACCATAGACACTAGAGCCTAGACCCTACAACCAGTTCATAGACCACAGATAATAGACCATAGACCACAGACCCTAGCCCATAAATTTAAGACCCAAGACCCTAGAGAATATACCCTACAATTTAGACACTAGACCATAGAGCCTGGACCATAGAACTTAGACCCTAGATACTAGACCCTAGGCTCTAGACCCTAGACTCTAGACCCATGACAGTAGACACTCCTAGACTCAAGACCCTAGAACCTAGGCCCTAGACACTAGCCCCTAGACGCTAGACACTAGACCATAGATCCTAGAAACTAGACCCTAGATAAGAGACCTAGACCTAGATGATAGACCATATAAACTACAACCTTTACCATACACCCTAGAACCTAAACTCTAGAACCTACACCCTGGAGCCTAGACATTAAACCCTAGACACTAAACACTAGAGCCTAGACACATAACCCTAGAACCTAGACACTAGACCATAGACCCTAGATCTAGAAGGTAGACCCTAGATCCTAGACCCTACATCCTAGACCCTAAACCCTAGATCTAGACGGTGGACCCTAGACCCTAGACAATAGACCCTAGACCCTAGACTCTAGACAATAGACAATAAACCCTGGAGACTAGAGCCTAGAGCCTAGAGCCTAGAGCCTAGAGCCTAGATCCTAGACACTAGACCCTAGAGCATAGACACTAGACCCTAGACATTAGACCCTACCATAGACCCTAGACCCTAAATCCTAGACACTAGACCCTAGAAAATAGACTCTTAATACTAGACCATAGACCTAGATGTTAGACACACTAAACTAGACCGTTTATCATAGACACTAGAAACTAGATCTTAGAGCCTATAAAACAGACCATAGATTATAGACCCTAGAACTAGATGGTAGAAACTTGACCCTAGACCCTAGACACTAAACCCTAGACATTAGACCCTACCATAGACCTTAGACCCGAGACCCAAGACCCTATACACTAGACCCTACACAATAGACCATAGACCCTAGACCCTATACCCGAGACACTAGACCCTAGATTCTAGAACCTAGAACCTAGACACTAGACCCTAAGCCCTAGAGCCTAGACCCTAGACCCTAGAGCATAGACACTAGATCCTAGAACCTAGATAAAAGATCCTAGACCCTAGACCCTAGAGCCAAGAAATAAATCCTAAATACTATACCCTAGACATAGACGGTAGACACTAGATACAAGAAAACATTAGAAACTAGAACCTAGAGACTAGACCCTAGACCCTAGACCCTAGACCCTAGAGAGTAGACCCTAGAGCTTAGTTCTAGACGGTGGACCCTAGACCCTAGACCCTAGACACTAGACCCTAGACTGTAGACTCTAGACAACAGACTCTAGACCATAGACCTAGACAGTAGACCCTAGACGATAGACCCTAGACAATAGTACCTTGACAATAGACCCGCCTAGACTCAACACCATAGAAACTAGACCCTACACCATAGACCCTAGACACTAGACCCTAGACATTAGACAGTAGACACTAGAACCTAGACCCTCGGAAATAGACCATAGACTGTAGACCCTAGACCTAAATTCTAGACCCTAGACCCTAGAAACTAGAGCCTAGACCCTAGAAAATAGACCATGGATACCAGACCCAAGACCTATACGGTAGACCCTACACACTAGACCCCTTACCATAGACCGTATAACGTAGACACTAGACCCTAGACCCTAGACCATATAGCCTAATAAGTAGACCATAGAGAAGAGACACTACACATACACGGTATACCCTAGACCGTAGACCCTAGATCTTAGACACTAGACCCTAGACACTATACCCTAGACCATAGACTGTAGACACTGGACCCTATATACTACACCCCAGTTCCTAGACCATAGACCATAGCACGTAGAACACAGACCGTTGACACTAGACATTAGACACTAAACACTAGAGCCTAGACACTAAACCCTAGAACCTAGACACTAGACCATAGACCCTAGATCTAGAAGGTGGACCCTAGATCCTAGACGTTACACGATAGACCCTAGACCCTAGATCTAGACGGTGGACCCTAGACCCTAGTCAATAGACCCTAGACCCTAGACTCTGGACAATAGACAATAAACCCTGGAGACTAGAGCCTAGATCCTGGAGCCTAGAGCTTAGAGCGTAGATCCTAGACACTAGAGCCTAGAGCGTAGACACTAGACACTAGATGCTAGACCCTAGAAAATATATCGTAGACTATAGGCCCTAAACCTATACTGTACACTCTAGACCTTAATTGCTATACACTAGACCCTAGAAAATAGACCATATACTGTAGACCTTAGATGTAAAAGGTAGACCCTAGACTCTAGAAATTAGAGCCTAGACCCTAGAAAACAGACATTGGATAACAGATGGTAGACCTATACGGTTGACCCTAGACACTATACCCTTTACCAAAGACCATAGAATCTTGACACTAGACCCTAGATCCTAGACCCTAGACACTAGAATATAGAATATAGAATACAGACCCAAGTATATCCAAGACCATAGACACTAGATCCAAGACCATAAACACTAGGCCCTTAGACCATAGACACAACACCTAGACTCTACACAACAGTTCCTAGACCATAAACCATAGACCGTAGATCATAGACCGTAGAACCTAGAATTCAGACACTAAACACTAGAGCCTAGACCCTAAACCTATACTGTACACTCTAGATTCTGAATACTAGACACTAGACCCTAGAAAATAGACCATATACTGTAGACCTTAGACGTAAAAGGTAGACCCTAGACTCGGATAACAGAGGGTAGACCTATATGGTTGACCCTAGACACTATACCCTTTACCAAAGACCGTAGAATCTAGACACTACACCCAAGATCCTAGACCCTAGACACTAGAATATAGAATGTAGAATACAAACCCAAGACCTAGAGAGTATACCCTAGACCATAGACACTAGATCCTAAACCCTAGACCCTAGGCCCTTAGACGATAGACACTAGACCTAGACTCTACACACCAGTTCCTAGACAATAAACAATAGATCGTAGACCATAGACCATAGACACTAGACTTTAGACACTATACCCTAAAGCCTAGACACTAATCCCTAGATCGTAGACACTAGACCATAGACCCTAGGTGAAGGTGGACCCTAGATCCTAGACACTAGACCCTAGACACTAGACCCTAGATATAGATGGTGGACCCTAGACCTTAGACACTAGACACTAGACCCTAGACACTAGACACAAGACCCTAAACCCTAGACCTACACGGTAGACCCTAGACACTAGACCCTAGACAATAGACTCTAGACCTAGACAGTAGACGCTAGACCCTAGACGCTAGACAATAAATAATAGAGACTAGATCCTAGAGACTGGAGCCTAGAGCCTAGAGCCTAGACCATAGACACTAGAGCCTAGAACGTAGACATTAAACAATAGATAAAAGACCCTAGACACTAGAACCTAAACAATAGATCCTAGATCCTAGACCCTAAACCTTAGACACTAGACCCAAGAACATAATCCCTAGACAATAGACCAAAGGCAACAGAGCCTAGACCCTAAACTTTAGAACCCAGACGCTAGAGATTAGACCCTAGACTTTAAACACTAGACCACTGACCCTAGAACATAGACTCTAGATAAGAGACCTAGACACTAGACCCTAGAATGAAGACCCTAGACACTAGACCCTAAACAATAGACCCAAAATCTTAGACACTAAATCCTAGACCCTAGACCCTAGACCCTAGACCCTAGACCCTAGATCCTAGATCTAAACGGTGGACCCTAGACCTTAGACACTAGACCCTAGACCCTAGACCCTAGACACTAGACCAAAGACCCTAGAGATAGAAGGTAGACCCTAGAAACTAGACCCTAGACAATAGACTCTAAACTTAGACAGTAGACCCTAGAACCTAGACGCTAGACAATAGACTCTAGAGACTAGAGCCTAGAGCCTAGAGCCTAGACACTAGAGCCTAGAGCGTAGACATTAGACACTATATAAATGACCCTAGACACTAGACCCTAAACAATAGAACCTAGATCCTAGACCCTAAACCTTAGACACAAGACCCAAGACCATAGTCCCTAGACACTAGACCAAAGACAACAGAGCCTAGACCCTATACTTTAGACCCTAGACCCTAGATACTAGACCCTAGACCTAGATGGTAAACCCTAGACACTAGACCCTAGACAATCGACTCTAGACCTAGACAGTAGACCCTAGACCCTAGACCCTAGACAATAGACCCGAGACTAAAGCCTAGAGCCTATAACCTAGAGCCTAGAGCATAGACCCTAGACACTAGAGCCTAGAGCGTAGATGCTAGACACTAGATAAAGGACCCTAGACACTAGACCCTAAACAATAGAACCTAGATTCTAGACCCTAAACCTTAGACACTAGATCCAAGACCGTAGTCCCTAGACAATAGACCAAAGACCACAGAGCCTAGACCCTATACTTTAGACCCTAGACCCTAGAGACTAGACCCTAGACTTTGGACCCTAGACCACAGACCCTAGACATAGACCCTAGATAAGAGACCCTAGACACTAGACCCTAGAATGAAGACCCTAGACAGTAGACACTAAACAATAGACCCTAGATCCTAGACACTAGATCCTAGAACCTAGACCCTAGATCCTAAGCCCAAGACCATAGAACCTACACCCTAAATCTTAGATCCTAGACCCTAGACCCTAGAGCCTATACCCTAAAACCTAGAGCCTATACGCTAGACACTAGACCCTAGACCATAGAAAATAGACCCTAGATACTAGACCCTAGTCCTAGACGTAGACCCTAGAAACTACACCCTTTAACATAAACATGAGAACCTAGAACGTAGACCCTAGACCTTCGACCCTAGACCCTAGAAAACAGACTGTAGACTTTAGACCCTAGATCTGGACGGTAGACCCTAGACCCTAGACAATAAACCCTAGAACCTAGACCCTAGATCTTACACCCTAGATCCTAGAGCCTAGGGTCTAGAGTCTAGGGTGTTCTATCTAGGGTATATTGTCTATGGTTTTTCACTAGGGTCTAGTGTCTAGGGTTTATTGTATATGGTCTAGGATCTGGGGTCTACCGTCTATTTCTAGAGTCTATTGTCTAGAGTCTAGGATCTACCCTCTAGGTCTAGGGTCTAAGGTCTAAGGTCTAGGATCTAGGGTCTAGGTTCTAGTGTCTAGGGTCTAGGGTCAGCCGTCTAATTTTATTTTCTAGTTTCTAGCCTCCAGTGTCTAGGGTCTGGGGTCTAGAGTTTAGGGTTTAGATTCTATATCATAGACCCTAGACCCTAGATCCTAGACTCTAGCCCCTAGACCCTAGAAACTAGACATTTGACCTTAGTACTTATACCCTAGACCCTAGAACCTAGAGGCTATACCGTAGACCCTAGACCCTAAAACCTTAATAATAGACTCTTGATACTTGACGCTAGACCCTAGAACATAGACACTAAACAATAGACCATAGAGTCTACACCTAGACCCTAAACACTATACCCTACACAATAGACTAAACACCCTTAGACCATAGACTCAAGACGCTACATCCTGCATCATAGAACTTAGATCCTAGACACCAGAACTTAAACTGTAGAGCCTAAGCCCTAGACCATAGAGGATAGACCCTAGATCTTAGACCCTAGACCCTAGAAGCTAGACCCTAGACCCTACACCCTTACTCCCTACACCATAGACCATAGACCCTAGACCCTAGACTCTAGGCCCTAGACTATAGCCCCTAGAAACAACAACCTAGACACTAGACCCTAGAATATTGACCATTGACTATAGAGAGCTTACACCCTAAAGCCTACGCGCTAGAAAATAAACCCTAGATACTATATCCTAGACCTACACGGTAGACCTTAGACCCTAGAAGCTAGACGATAGACCCTAGAAACCAGAAACTAGACCCTACAAACTAGACCCAACAACCTAGAAAATAGACCATTTACAATAGACGTTAGACCTACACGGTAGACACTAGACACTAGACCCTTTACATTAGATCGAAGAACCTAGACATTAGAGACTAGACCGTAGACAATAGACCCTAGACCTAGACCACAGATTCTAGAAACCCGAAACTAGGCACAAAAACGTAGAATATAGACCAATGAGTATAGACGTTAGAACTAGACGGTAGACACTAGACCCTAGAAACTAGAGCACAGACCCTAGATAATAGTTCTTGGATACAAGTCCATAGACCTATACGGTAGACCTTAGACAGTAGACACTATAACTTAGAGAGTAGACCCTAGAAAATAGACTATAGAATACAGACCCTAGACCTAGATACTCTAGACAATAGACCCTAGACCCTAGTCACTAGACAATAGACCCTAGACAATAGACCCTATATGGTCTAGGGTCTAGTGTCTAGGTTATACGGTCTATGAGTCCCTTGTAGTCCCTCTGATTCTCAAGAGTTCCCTTTAGTCTCTATTGGACTATTGAGTCTTCAGCAGTCTATCAGAATCTCTTGAGTTCCCTGTAGTGTATTTAAGTCTCATCTGACTCATAGGGACTAATGAGAATCAGAAAGATTACTGGAGACTCATTAGACCACTAGAGACTCATGAGACTCAGGGAGACTACTGGAGACCAATTAAACCAACGGAGACTGATGAGATTAAAAGAGACTACTGGACACGAGGCACAAGAGACTCATAGAGACTAATGGAGACTCAAGAGAGTCTACTGGAGACTCTAATGACCATTTGGGACTAATGAGACTCGGACACTACTGGAGACTCATTAAACTATTAGGGAGTCATGAGACTCTAGGAGACTATTAGACACTGATGAGACTCATGAGAGTCAGAAAACAATGGATAGTCAGTGACTACTGTAGACTTAAAAAACCAATAAAGACTCATGAGATCAAGAGAGACTACTGACACTATTAGGTACAAATGAGACTCAGCGACTAGTAGAGACTTATCAAACCAATGGAGACTGATGAGATTCAGAGACTTCAGACTCAACAGATCTAGACTCATAGAAACTAATGGACTCAAGGACTACTGGAGACTCACAAAACAATTCGAGACTCATGAGACTCAGGAAGATTACTGGGACTCATGAGTCTGTTATATCTTCTGACGTTGTACTTACTACTGTTACTACTCTCAGTATGGGGTGATATCTTGTGTGTTGCAGGCACGAAATAGAATAAAATTTTTGTTGTTATATTAATTATCTGCAGCTTTCGTGAGTCCCCATGAGTCTCTTGAGGTCTCATGAGTCCCGTCGGTCAGATGAGTCTCTAGTAGTCTCTCTGAGTTTTATGAGTCCCATTTGTCTTTCTGTGTCTCTTGAGTCCCCTAATGAGTCTCTATAGTCTATCTGAGTCTCATGAGTTTTTATTAGTCTCAGTCTGATGAGTCTCTATTGGTCTCCAGTAGACTCTGGGTCTCAAAAGTGCTTATTGGTCTAGTGAATCTACAGAGTCAGTCTCTTGAATCTTCATCAGTCTCTATCAGTATCATGAGTGCATTAATCGCTATGAGTTCCATGAGTCACCAGTAGTCTCTTAGAGTTTGTTTAGTCCCCATTAGTCTATAAGTCTTCTGACTCACTTGAGTCCCTGGTACTCTTTCTGAGTCTCGAGTCCATAGTTATCTCGCTGATTCTCATGATTCTCTTATTATTTCACATTATTCTTTAAGTGACTGAAGTCTCCGATAGTCACTCTGAGTGTCATGAGTCCACATTGGTTTCATTCGTCTCCATTAGTCTATCTGAGTCTCAATAACTCTCATGAGTCTCCAGTAGTCTAAGAGTCCCTAATAGTCTTTCACAGTGTCTCAGCCTCAATTAATCTCTATGAGTCTCACGAGTCCTTTGTAGTGTCTATCTGAGTCTCTTGAGTCCTGTGTAGTCTATCAGAATGTCTTACGTCCCCTGTAGTACACTCTGAGTCTCATGAGATGCATAGGGACTTATGAGACTCAGAGAGAATACTGGAGACACATTAGACCATAAGGGACTCATGAGACTCAGGGAGAATACTGGACACTCATGAGACTCATGAGACCCATAGAGACTAATGGAGACTCAGAGAGACTACTGGAGAGTCATTAGGGACTCATGAGACTCAGGGAGACTACAAGAGACTTATTAAACCAATGGAGACTGATGAGATTCAAAGAGAATACTGTAGACTCGTGAGACTCATAAGACTCATACAAACTAATGGATACTCAAAGACTACTGGACACTTAGGAAACACTTAGAGACTGATGCGGACTACTGAACTGACAGAATCATCATGTGAGACTGATGAGAAACAGTGATTACTGAGGAATAAGGAGTCCGATCGTCATACATACTGATGTTACTACTGTCAGTAGGGGGTGCAATCTTGGGTGTTGCAGGCAACCAAATACAATAAAATTTTTGTGGTTATTATTATATTAATTATCTGCAGCTTTCATGAGTCCCCAACAGTCTCCTGAGTCTCTTGAGGTCTCATGATTCCCGTAAGTGACATGAGTCTCCAGTAGTCTCTCTGAGTGTTATGAGTCCCATTTGTCTCTCTGAGTCTCTCGAGTCCCCTAATGAGTCTCCATAGTCTATCTGAGTCTGATGAGTATTTATTAGTCTCTCAGTCTGATGAGTCTCCATTGGTCTCCAGTAGACTCTGTGTCTAAAAAGTGCTTAATGGTGCAGTTACCTCTACATAGTCAGTCTCTTGAATCTTCATTATACTCCATGAGTCTGCATTAATCGCTAGGAGTCTCAAGATTTTCTCGTAGTTTCTTAGAGTTTGTTGATTCCACTTTAGTCCCTGTGAGTCTCTAGACTCTCTTGAGTCCCTGGTACTCTTTGAGTCTCCTGAGTCCATAGAATTCTCGCTGATTCTCATGAGACTCATAGGGATTAATGATACTCAGAGACTACTGGAGACTCATGTGACTTATCAGAATCATGAGACTCAGATAGACTAATGGAGACGAATGAAACAATTGGGGAGTCATGAGACACAGAGAGACTATCGGTGACTCGTGAGTCCCAATTAGTCTCTTCGTCTCATGAGTATCCATTGGTTTCCATTAGTCATTCTTAGCCTCCTTAGTAATGATTGGTTGCATACGTTTCCGGTAGGTTTTGTCTCATAATTCCCTCGTTGTCATGACTCCAGTTGTGTGTCTGAGTGTCATGATTCCTCATTGGTATCAAGACTCCAGTGTTCCGTCTGAGACTCACGGAGTCCGCTTTTGCCTCTTGAGTCTCCTGTAGTCTTTATTGGTCTCCATTACTCTCTGATTCACATGAGTGTCATGAGTGTCTATAAGTCTCTCAGCGTCTGATGAGACCTTAAAGGACTAATGAGTCTCCAGTAATCTCTTTGAGTCACATCAGTCTCCGTTGGTTTAATAAGACCAAAGACACTAGACCAAAGACAATTTACACTCGTAGACTCAAAAAGTTAGAAATAGATTCTAAACATTTGGACCCTAGACCCTAGATCCTAGACCCTAGCCCCTCGACCCTAGACACTAGACATTTGACCTTAGAACTTATACCCTAGACCCTAGAACCTAGAGGCTATACCGTAGACCCTAGACCCTAAACCCTTAATAATAGACTCTTGATACTTGACGCTAGACCCTAGAACCTAGACACTAAACAATAGACCATAGAGTCTACACCTAGACCCTAAACACTATACACTACACAATAGACTAAACACCCTTAGACCATAGACTCAAGACGCTACATCCTGCATCATAGAACTTAGATCCTAGACACCAGAACTTAAACTGTAGAGCCTAAGCCCTAGATCATAGAGGATAGACCCTAGATCGTAGACCCTAGACACTAGACCCTAGAAGCTAGACCCTAGACCCTAGACCCTTACTCCCTACACCATAGACCATAGACCCTAGACCCTAGACCCTAGACCCTAGACCCTAGACTATAGCCCCTAGAAACAAGAACCTAGACACTAGACCCTAGAATATTGACCATTGACTATAGAGAGCTTACACCCTAAAGCCTACGCGCTAGAAAATAAACCCTAGATACTATATCCTAGACCTACATGGTAGACCTTAGACCCTAGAAGCTAGACGATAGACCCTAGAAACCAGAAACTAGACCCTACAAACTAGACCCAACAACCTAGAAAATAGACCATTTACAATAGACGTTAGACCTACACGGTAGACACTAGACACTAGACCCTTTACATTAGACCGAAAACCTAGACATTAGAGACCAGACCGTAGACAATAGACCCTAGACCTAGACCACAGACCCTAGAAACAAGAAACTAGACACGAAAACCCAGAATATAGACGATTGACTAGAGATGGTACACACTAGACCCTAGAAACTAGAGCACAGACCCTAGATAATAGTTCTTGGATACAAGACCATAGACCTATACGGTAGACCCTAGACAGTAGACCGTTTACTATAGATCGAAGAACCTAGACATTAGACACTAGACCTTTGAGAGTAGACCCTAGAAAATAGACTATAGAATACAGACCATAGACCTAGATAGCCTAGACAATAGACCCTAGACCCTAGACAGTAGACCCTATATATAACCTAGACCTAGACCCTAGATCCTAGAACCTAGATAAGAGACCCTAGACACTAGAGCCTAGACCCTAGAAAATAAAGACTAGACACTATACATTAGACATAGAGGGTTTACCCTAGACCCTAGACCCTGGATCATAGACCCTAGAAACTATAACCTGGACACTAGATCCTAGGCCTTAGACCCTAGAACCCAGTCGCTAGACAATAGAACCTAGACAATAGACCCTATATGGTCTAGGATCTAGTGTCCAGGTTAAACGGTCTATGAGTCCCCAGTAGTCCCTCAGATTCTTAAGAGTTCCCTTTAGTCTCTATTGGACTATTGAGTCCCCAGTAGCCTATCAGAATCTCTTGAGTCCCCTGTAGTGTCTCTAAGTCTCATCAGACTCATAGGGACTAATGAGGCTCAGAAAGATTACTGGAGACTCATTAGACCATTAGGGACTCATGAAACTCAGGCAGAATACTGGGCACACATGAGACTCATAGAGACTCAGGGAGACTACTGGAGACCTACTAAACCAATGGAGACTGATGAGATTCAAAGAGACTACTGGACACTCGAGACACAAGAGACTCATAGAGACTAATGGAGACTCAGAGAGTCTATTGGAGACTCTAATGACCATTTGGGACTAATGAGACTCGGAGACTACTGGAGACTCATTAAACCATTATGGACTCATGAGACTCGAGGAGACTATTAGACACTGATGAGACTCATGAGACTCAGAAAACAATGGAGAGTCAGTGACTATTGTAGACTTAATAAACCAATAAAGACTCATGAGATCGAGAGACTAATGACACTATTAGGGACAAATTAGACTCAGCGACTAGTAGAGACTTATTAAACCAATGGAGACTGATGAGATTCAGAGAGACTTCAGACTCAATAGACTCATAGAAACTAATGGACTCAGAGACTACTGGAGACTCACAAAACAATTCGAGACTCATGAGACTCAGGAAGATTACTGGGACTCATGAGTCTGTTATATCTTCTGACGTCATACTTACTACTGTTACTACTCTCAGTATGGGGTGATATCTTGTGTGTTGCAGGCACGAAATAGAATAAAATGTTGTTATATTAATTATCTGCAGCTTTCGTGAGTCCCCATGAGTCTCTTGAGGTCTCATGAGTTTTATGAGTCCCATTTGTCTTTCTGTGTCTCTTGAGTCCCCTAATGAGTCTCCATAGTCTATCTGAGTCTCATGAGTTTTTATTAGTCTCAGTCTGATAAGTCTCCATTGGTCTCCAGTAGACTCTGTGTCTCAAAAGTGCTTAATGGTCTAGTGACTCTACATAGTCAGTCTCTTGAATCTTCACTAGTCTCTATCAGTATCATGAGTGCATTAATCGCTATGAGTCTCATGAGTCATCCGTAGTCTCTTAGAGTTTATTTAGTCCCCATTAGTCTATAAGTCTTCTGACTCACTTGAGTCCCTGGTACTCTTTCTGAGTCTCGAGTCCATAGTTATCTCGCTGATTCTCATGATTCTCTTATTATTTCCCATTATTCTTTAAGTGACTGAAGTCTCCGATAGTCACTCTGAGTGTCATGAGTCCCCATTGGTTTCATTCGCCTCCATTAGTCTATCTGAGTCTCAATAACTCTCATGAGTCTCCAGTAGTTTAAGAGTCCCTAATAGTCTTTCACAGTCTCTCAGCCTCAATTAATCTCTGAGTCTCACGAGTCCTTTGTAGTGTCTATCTGAGTCTCTTGAGTCCTGTGTAGTCTATCAGAATGTCTTGAGTCCCCTGTAGTACACTCTGAGTCTCATGAGATGCACAGGGACTTATGAGACTCAGAGAGATTACTGGAGACACATTAGACCATTAGGGACTCATGAGACTCAGGGAGAATACTGGACACTCATGAGACTCAAGAGACCCATAGAGACTAATGGAGACTACTGGAGAGTCATTAGACCACAAGAGACTCATGAGACTAAGGGAGACTACTGGAGACTTATTAAACCAACGGAGACTGATGAGATTCAAAGAGACTGCTGGACACTCATGACACTCAAGAGACTCATAGAGACTAATGGAGACACAGAGATCTACTGGAGACTCTAATGACCATTTGGGACTAATGAGGCTCGGAGACTACTGGAGACTCATTAAACTATTAGGGAGTCATGAGACTCCAGGAGACTATTAGACACTGATGAGACTCATAAGACTCAGAAAACAATGGAGAGTCAGTGACTACTGGAGACTTAATAAACCAATAAAGACTCATGAGATCAAGGAAGTCTAATGACACTATAGGAACAAACGAGACTCAGCAACTAGTAGAGACTTATTAAACCAATGGAGACTGATGAGATTCAGAGACTTCAGACTCAATAGACTCATAGAAACTAATGGACTCATAGACTACTGGAGACTCACAAAACATTTCGAGACTCATCAGACTCAGGAAGATTACTGGGACTCATGAGTCAGTTATATCTTCTGACGTCGTACTTACTACTGTTACTACTCTCAGTATGGGGTGATATCTTGTGTGTTGCAGGCACGAAATAGAATAAAATGTTGTTATATTAATTATCTGCAGCTTTCCTGAGTCCCCATGAGTCTCTTGAGGTCTCATGAGTCCCGTCGGTCACATGAGTCTCTAGTAGTCTCTCTGAGTTTTATGAGTCCCATTTGTCTTTCTGTGTCTCTTGAGTCCCCTAATGAGTCTCTATAGTGTAACTGAGTCTCATGAGTTTTTATTAGTCTCAGTCTGATGAGTCTCCATTGGTCTCCAGTAGACTGTCGGTCTCGAAATTGCTTATTGGTCTAGTGACTCTACATAGTCATTCTCTTGAATCTTCATTAGTCTCTATCAGTATCATGAGTCTGCATTAATCGCTAGGAGTCTCATGATTCACTCGTAGGTTCTTAGAGTTTGTTGATTCCCCTTTAGTCTCGGTGAGTCTCTGGACTCTCTTGAGTTCCTGGTACTCTTTGAGTCTCCAGAGTCCATAGAATTCTCGCTGATTCTCATGAGACTCATAGGGATTAATGATACTCAGAGACTACTGGAGACTCATGTGACTTATCAGAATCATGAGACTCAGATAGACTAATGGAGACGAATGAAACAATTCGGGAGTCATGAGACACAGAGAGACTATCGGAGATTCGTGAGTCCCAATTAGTCTCTTAGTCTCATGAGTATCCATTGGTTTCCATTAGTCATTCTTAGCTTCCTTAGTACTTATTGGTTGCATAAGTTTCCGGTAGGTTTTGTCTCAGGAATCCCTCGTTGTCATGACTCTCCAGTTGTGTGTCTTGAGTGTCATGATTCCTCATTGGTATCAAGACTCCAGTGTTTCGTCTGAGACTCACGGAGTCCTCTTTGGCCTCTTGAGTCTCCTGTAGTCTTTATTGGTCTCCATTACTCTCTGATTCACATGAGTGTCATGAGTGTCCATAAGTCTCACGGCGTCTGATGAGACCTTAAAGGACTAATGAGTCTCCAGTAATCTCTCTGAGTCACATCAGTCTTCGTTGGTTTAATAAGACCCCAGACACTAGACCCAAGACAATTTACACTCGTAGACTCGAGAAGTTAGAAACAAGTCCCTAGACACTAGACCCTAGACTCTATACCATAGACCCTAGACCATAGATCCTAGACCCTAGACCGTAGACTCTAGACACTAGACATTTGACCTTAGAACTTATACCCTAGACCTTAGACCCTAGAATGTAAACCCTAGATCCTAGATCTAAACGGTGGACACTAGACCATAGAAACAAGACCCTACAACATAGACCCTAGAAACAAACACCTAGACACTAGACCCTAGACTATAAACAGTAGACACTAGAACCTAGACCCTAGAAAATACCCCATAGACTATAGACCCTAGACATAGACGGTAGACATTAGACCCTAGAAATTAGAGCCTAGACCCTAGTAAATAGACCAAGGATACCAGACCCTAGATCTATACGGTAGACCCTACACACTAGACCCTTACCATAGATCGTATAACCTAGACATTAGACCCTAGACCCTTGACAGTATACCCTAATAAATAGAACATTGAGTAGAGACATTAGACCTAAATGGTATACACTAGACCCTAGACCCTAGACACTAGACCCTAGATCCTAGACTCTAGACCCTAGACCATAGACTCTAAACGCTAGATATTACACCCCAGTTCCTAGACCATAGACCATATACCGTAGAACACAGACCGTAGACCGTAGACTTTAGACCCTAGACAATAAAGCCTTGACATTCAACCCTAGTTCTTAGACACAAGACCTTAGGCCCTAGAAACTAGATCCCTGACCCTAGACCCTAGACACTATACCCAAGACACTAGACGCTAGACACTAGACCCTAGACACTATACCCTAGACCCTAGAACCTAAATCCTAGACCCTAGATAAAAGACCTTATGGTCTAGAATCTAGGGTCTATGGTGTAGAGACTAGGATCTAAGGTCTGGGGTCTATTGTCTAGTGTCTAGGGTCTAGGGTCTTGCATCTAGGGTCTAGGATCTAGAGTCTAGTGTCTAGGGTCTATGGCCTAGGGTCTTGGGTTTAGGGTCTAGTTTCTAGGGTCTCTGATCTAGTGTCTAATGTGTTGGGTATAGGCTCCAGTGTCTAGGGCCTTGGCTTTACTGTCTATGGTCTAGGCTCTATGGTTTAGGGTGTACATTCTAGGGTGTATTGTGTAGGATCTAGTGTTTAAGGTCTTCTATCAAGGGTCTAGTGTCTATGCTTAATGTTCTAGGGTCTAGGTTCTAGGATCTAGGTTCTAGGGTCTGCGGTCTATGGTCTAGAGTCTATTGTCTAGGTTCCAGTGTCTCGAGTTTAGGGTCAAAGTTCTAGGCTCTATGGTCTAGTGTCTAGTATCATGGTTCTAGGGTCTATGGTCTAGGGTATAGGGTCTAGGGTCCAGTGTCTAGGGTCTATTGTTTCTAGGGTCTAGGGTCTAGGGTTTATGTTTTATGTTCTAGTTTCTAGTGTCTATTCATTAGGGTCTAGTGTCTAGTATCTCTTTTCTAGTGTCTAGGGTCTATGGTATAAGCTCCAGGGTCTAGGGTCTAAGCTCTAGGGTCTAGGGTCTATGGTTTAGGATCTAGGGTCTAGGGTCTAGGGTCTATGACCTAGGGTGTAGGATCTAGGTTCAAGTGTCTAGGGTCTATTGTATCTTGGATCTACTTTCTCCAGTCTAGGGTTTATAGTGTAGTTTCTAGTGTCTATTGTTTAGGGTCTAGTGTCTAGGGTCTCTTATCCAGGGTTAATTTATTGGCTCTAGTGTCTGGGGTCTATGGTCTTTTATCTAGAGTCTAGTGTCTACTGTCTATGCTATAGGGTCTAGGGTCTAGTCTATAGGGTTTAGAGTCTAGGGTCTACACTATGCTCTAGGATCTAGGGTCTAGTGTCTCGTGTTTAGGGTTTAGGGTCTATGGTATATTGTGTAGGGTCTAAAGTGTAGGGTGTAGGGTGTAGGGTTTATGGTTGTACGGTCAAGTGTCTACGGTCTAGGATCTAGCATCTAGTGTCTAGATTCTACAGTCTATGGTAAAGGGTCTAGTGTCTAAGGTCTACGATCTGTTATTCAAGGTCTGTTTTCTAGGGTCAAGGCTCTAGTTTCTAGAGTCTAGGGTCTACCTTTTACCGCTAAGGTCTACAG
Source organism: Petrosia ficiformis (assembly GCA_947044365.1). NCBI lineage: Eukaryota > Metazoa > Porifera > Demospongiae > Haplosclerida > Petrosiidae > Petrosia > Petrosia ficiformis. Next base: position 31,912,577 of record OX345636.1, read on the forward strand.
TTCATGGCCTATTTTTTAGGGTCTAGTGTCTAGGATTTAGGGTCTAGAGTCTACCATATAGGTTTAGGGTCTACAGACTATGGTTAATCTTCTAGGGCGTAGATTTATGGTCTAGGGATTAGTGTCTAGGGTCTAGGGTTTAGGGTCAGGGATCTAGGTTCTCTTGTTCAGGGTCTAGTGTCTAGGGTCTTCTATCTAGTGTCTAGGTTCTAGGATCTAGGCTCTAGAGTCTAGAGTCTGGGGTCTAATATCTAGGCTCTAGGCTATAGGGTATATTGTATGGGGTCTGGGGTCTACCGTCTATGTCTAGAGTCTATTGTCTAGTGTCTGGGGTCTAGGATCTACCGTCTAGGTCTAGGATCTAGGGTCTAATGTCTAGAATCTAGGGTCTAGGTTCTAGGGTCTAGGGTCTAGGGTCTGCCTTCTAGTTTTAGGTTCTAGGTTCTAGCTTCTAGTGTCTAGGGTCTGGGGTCTAGGGTCTAGGGTTTAGTGTCTATTGTTAAGGGTCTAGTGTCTAAGGTCTTTTATCTAGGGTCTAGGATTTAGGTTCTAGGGTCTAGGGTATAGTGTCTAGGGTCTAGTGTCTAGCGTCTAGTGTCTTGGGTATAGTGTCTAGGGTCTAGGGTCAGGGATCTAGTTTCTAGGGCCTAAGGTCTTGTGTCTAAGAACTAGGGTTGAATGTCAAGGCTTTATTGTCTAGGGTCTAAAGTCTACGGTCTACGGTCTGTGTTCTACGGTATATGGTCTATGGTCTAGGAACTGGGGTGTAATATCTAGCGTTTAGAGTCTATGGTCTAGGGTCTAGAGTCTAGGATCTAGGGTCTAGTGTCTAGGGTCTAGGGTCTAGTGTATACCATTTAGGTCTAATGTCTCTACTCAATGTTCTATTTATTAGGGTATACTGTCAAGGGTCTAGGGTCTAATGTCTAGGTTATACGATCTATGGTAAGGGTCTAGTGTGTAGGGTCTACCGTATAGATCTAGGGTCTGGTATCCTTGGTCTATTTACTAGGGTCTAGGCTCTAATTTCTAGGGTCTAATGTCTACCGTCTATGTCTAGGGTCTATAGTCTATGGGGTATTTTCTAGGGTCTAGGTTCTAGTGTCTACTGTTTATAGTCTAGGGTCTAGTGTCTAGGTGTTTGTTTCTAGGGTCTATGTTGTAGGGTCTTGTTTCTATGGTCTCGAGTCTAGGAGGATCTATTTTCTATGGTCTAGTGTCTAGGGTCCACGGTATAGGTTCTAGTGTTTAGGGTCTAGGCTCTAGGGTCAAGGGTCTAGGACCTAGGGTTTAGGGTCTAGTGTCTAGTCTCTATGGTCTAGATTTTAGGGTCAGGGTCTAGGGTCTAGGGTCTAGTGTCCAGGATTTTGGGTCTATTGTTTAGGGTCAAGGGTCTAGGGTCTTCTATCTAGGGTCTAGTGTCTAGGGTCTCTTATCTAGGGTATATTGTCTATGGGCTACCGTCTAGGTCTAGAGTCTATTGTCTAGTGTCTAGTGTCTAGGGTCTACTGTCTAGTTCTAGAGTATAGGGTCTAGTGTCTAGGGTCTAGGGTCTAAGGTCTTGGGTCTAGTGTCAGGATCTAGGATGTAGGTTCTATTGTTTAAGGCTAGAGCCTTCTATCTAGGGTTTAGAGTCTAGGCTCTAGGCTCTAGGGTCTAGGGTCTTGGATCTATGATTTAGGCTCTAGGCTCTCGGCTCTAGGCTCTAGTCTCTAGGGTCTATTGTCTAGAGTCTAGGGTCTAGGGTCTACCGTCTAGGTCTAGAGTCTTTTGTCTAGTGTCTAGTGTCTAGGGTATACCGTCTAGGTCTAGGGTTTAGTGTCTAGGAACTAGGGTCTATGGTCTTGGGTCTAGTGTCTAGGGTTTAGGGTCTAGGATCTATAGTCTAGGGTCTGGTGTTCACCGTTTAGATCTAGGATCTAGGGTCTACTTTTTAGGCTCTAGTGTCTAGGGTCTCGTGTCTAGGGTCTAATGTCTAGTGTCTAGGGTCTAAGATTTAGGGTCTAGGCTGTAGGGTCTAGTGTCTAAAGTCTATGGTCTACTGTCTGTGTTCTGTGGTCTATGATCTATGGTGTAGGAACTGGGGTGTAGAGTCTAGGTCTAGTGTCTATGATCTAGGATCTAGGTTCTAGGCTCTAGGGTCTTGGGTCTATTGTCTAGGCTCTACGGTGTAGTGTCTAGTGTCTGGTGTATAGTGTCTAGGATCTAGTCTATTGTTTATGGATTTGTGTCTAGTGTCTTCTATCTAGGGTTTAGTGTCTATTGTCTAGTCTTTAGTGTTTGGGTCTAGGCACTAGGCTCTACAGTCTAGGGTCTAGAATCTAGGGTCTATTGTCTATGGTCTAGGGTCTTGGGACTAGGGCGTAGGGTCTACGGTCTCTTGTCTATTGTCTAGTGTCTAGGGTTTAGGGTCTAGGGTGTAGTGTTTAGAGTCTAGGGTCTATGGTCTATCGTCTAGTGTATACCGTCTAAGTCTAGAGTCTGTATTCTATTGTCTATTTTCTAGTGGCTAGGTTCTACGGTCTATGGTTTAGGGTCTAGTTTCTAGGGTGTACGATATAGTTCTAGTTTCTGGTACCCAATATCTATTTTCTAGTGTCTAGTGTGTAGGTTCTAGTTTGTATGGTCTATGGTCTAGGGTGTAGGGTTTAGGGACTACTGTGTAGTACTAGGGTCTAGTATCTAGGGTCTATTTTCTATGGTCAGTGTCTAGGGTCTCGGGTATAGGCTGTAGGATTGAAGGTCTAGGCTCTTAGGTCTAGGGTCTACCGCCTTGTTCTACAGACTTTTGTCTAGATTCTAGGGTCTACGATCTACCGTCTAGATGTAGGGACTAGGGTCTACTGTCTAGGGTCTAGGGTCTAGGGTCTACCGTCTAGTTCTAGGGTCTAGGGTCTACTGTCAAGGGTCTAGTGTTTTGGGTCTAGGGTCTAGGGTCTTGTGTTTATTTTGAGAATCTAGTGTCTAGGGTTTTTTTTATCTAGGGTCTAGGGTCTTGTGTTTATTTTGAGAATCTAGTGTCTAGGGTTTTTTTTATCTAGGGTCAAGGGTCTTGTGTTTATTTTGAGAATCTAGTGTCTAGGGTTTTTTTTATCTAGGGTCAAGGCTTTAGGGTCTAGTTTCTAGGGTCTACCTTCTAGTTCTAGTGTCTAGGGTCTAGTGTCAAGGTTCTAGGGTTTGGAGTCTAGTGTCTAAGTTCTGGAGTCTATTGTTTAGTGTCTTGTGTCTAGGGTCTTTTATGTAGGGTCTAGGTTTTAGGGTCTATGGTATAGGGTCTAGTGTCTAGGGTCTAGGGTCTATGGTCTAGAGTCTAATATCTAGTGTCTAGGGACTAGGTTCTAAGTTCTCAAGTCTAGGAATGTCTAGTGTCTAGTGTCTAGTGTCTAGTGTCTATGGTCTAGGGCCTAAGTTCTTGTCTCTAGGATCTAGGGTTTAGGGTCTAGGGTCTAGGCTCTATTGTCTAGGGTTTAGTGTCTAACGTATATGGTCTAGTGTCTAGGATCTAGCGTCTATCTTTTAGTGTCTAGTCTCTAGGGTCTACGGTATAGCCTCTAGGGTCTAGGGTCTAGGGTCTAAGTTCTAGGGTCTAAAGTCTAGGGTCTATTGTTTAGGGTCTAGTGTCTAGGGTCTACAGTATAGCCTTTAGTGTGTAGTGTCTAGGGTCTAGTGTTTTGGTTCAGGAATCTAGGTTCTATTGTTTAGGGTCTAGTGTCTAGCGTCTTCTATCTAGGGTCTAGGCTCTAGTCTCTAGGCTATATGGTCTACGGTGTAGGGTCTAATATCTAGGCTCTAGGCTATAAGGTCTATTTCTAGGGTGTATTGTCTAGGCTCTAGATTCTAGGGTCTAGGATCTACTGTCTAGATCTAGAGTCTAGGGTCTACAGTCTAGGGTCTAGTGTCTAAGGTCTACCATCTAGTTCTAGGGTCTAGGGTCTAGGGTCTATTGTGTAGGGTCTATTTTTTAGGGTCTAGCGTCTAGGGTCTTTTATCTAGGGTCTAGGCTTGAGAGTGTAGGGTCTAGCGTCTACCGTCTAGTTCTAGTTTCTAGGGTCTTGTGTCTAGGGTCTAGGGTTTGGGGTCTAGGGTCTACGGTCTAGAGTCTATTATTTAGTGTCTAGTGTCTAGGGTCTTTCATCTAGGGTCTAGGCTTTGGGTTCTAGGTTCTAGGGTCTAGTGTCTAGGGTCTAGAATCTAGAGTCTATTGTTTAGTGTCTAGTGTCTAGGGTCTTTTATCTAGAGTGTAGGCTTTAGGGTCTAGGGTCTAAGGTCTACTGTCTAGTTCTAGGGTCTACGGTCTATTGTCTAGGGTCTATTTTTTAGGGTCTAACGTCTAGGGTCTTCTATCTAGGGTCTAGGCTTGAGTGTCTAGGGTCTAGCAACTACCGACTATTTCTAGGGTCTAGGGCTACGATCTAGGGTCTATTGTTTAGGGTTTAGGGTCTAGGGTCTACGGTATAGGCTCTAAGTTCTAGGACTAAGGTCTAGCATCTAGTGTCTAGGGTCTAGGGTGTAGGGTCTAGTGTCTATCGTTTAGAGTCTAGTGCCTAGGGTCTTTTATCTTGTGTCTAGGATTTAGGATCTAGTGCCTAAGGTCTATTGTCTAGGATATAGGGTTTAGGGTCTAGGCTCTAGTGTCTATGGTCTAAAGTCTAGGGTCACGGTCTGTGTTCTACGGTCTATATGCCACGGCCTAGGAACTGGGGTGTAGTGTCTAGGGTCTAGTGTCAGTGGTCTAGTGTCTAGGGTCTATTGTATATGGTCTAGGGTCTGGGGTCTAGGGTATAGTGCCTAGGGTCTTTTATCTAGGGCCTAGGCTTCAGGTTCTAGGGTCTAGGGTCTAGTGTCTTGTGTCTAGGGTCTAGGGTCTAGTGTCTAGTGTATAGTGTCTAGGCTCTAGGGTCAGGGGTCTAGATTCTAGGGCCTATGGTTTTGTGTCTAAGTACTAGGGTTTAAGGTCAACGCTTTATGGTCTATGGTCTAAAGTCTAAGGTCTACGGTCAGTATTCTCCTGTTTATGGTCTATGTTCTAGGAACTGGGGTGTAGTATCTAGGGTGTAGTGTCTAATGTCTAGGGTCTAGGGTCTAGGGTCTAGGGTCTAGGGTGTAGTGTCTAGGGTCTAGGGTCTAGGGTCTAGGGTCTAGGGTATACCGTTTAGGGTCTACGGTCTAGGGTCTAGGGTCTAGTGTCCAGGATCTAGGGTCTAATGTTTAGGGTCAAGTGTCTAGGGTCTTCTATCTAGGGTCTAGTGTCTAGGGTCTCTTATCTATGGTATAGTGTCTAGGGTCTACCGTCTAGGTCTAGAGTCTATTGTCTAGTGTCTAGTGTCTAGGGTCTAGGGTCTATGGTCTTCGAGGGTTTAGTGTCTAGGATCTAGGTTCTATTGTTTAGGGTGTTGTGTCTAGTGTCTTCTATCTAGGGTTTAGAGTCTAGTCACTAGGCTCTACGGTCTAGTCTAGAGTCTAAAGTCTAGGTTTTAGTTTCTCGAGTCTAGGGTCTATTGTCTATTGTCTAGGGTCTTGGGACTAGGGCGTAGGGTCTACGATCTGTTGTCTATTGTCTAGGGTCTAGGGTCTAGGGTCTAGTGTGTAGTGTTGAGGGTCTAATATATATATTGTATGGTCTAGCGTATACCGTCTAATTCTAGAGTCTGTATTCTATTTTCTATTTTCAAGTGGCTAGGTTCTACGGTCTATGGTTTATGATCTAGTTTCTAGGGTCTACCATATAGTTCTAGTTTCTGGTATCCAATATCTATTTTCTAGTGTCTAGGGTCTAGGTTCTAGTTTGTATGGTCTATGGTCTAGGGTCTAGTGTTTAGGGTCTACTGTCTAGTACTATGGTCTAGTATCTAGGGTCTATTTTCTATGGTCAGTGTCAAGGGTCTTGGGTATAGGCTCTAAAATTTAGGGTCTAGCCTCTTCTGTCTAGGGTCTAGGATCTAGAATTTAGGGTCTAGAGTCTAGGCTCATTGGTCTAGGACTTAGTGTCTAGAGTGTAGGGTCTTCTATCTAGGGTATAGTGTCTAGGGTCTTTCACTGGGGTCTAGTTTCTAGGGTCTATTTTCTATGGTCTAAAGTCTAAAGTCTAGTCTCTAGTGTCAAGTGTCTAAAGATCATAGACCACAGACCCAAGACCCTAGTCTTGCGTCTGTGGTCTATGATCAATTGTCTAGAGACTAGGGTCTAGGGTCTATTGTCTAGGGTCTACCACCTAGGTCTAGAGTCTATTGTCTAGATTCTAGGGTTTAGGTTCTACCGTCTAGATCTAGGGACTAGGGTCTACTGTCTAGTGTCTAGAGTCTAAGATCTACCGTCTAGTTATAGGGTTTAGGGTCTACTGTCAAGGGTCTAGTGTTTGGGGTCTAGGGTCTAGTGTCTAGTGTTTATTTTTAGAATCTAGTGTCTAGGATTTGTTATCTAGGGTCAAGGCTTTAGGGTCTATGGTCTAGGGTCTAGGGTCTAGTGTCAAGTGTCTAGGGTATAGTGTCAGGGGTCTAGGTTCTAGGGCCTAAGGTTTTGTTTCTAAGAACTAGGGTTGAAGGTCAACGATTTATTGTCTAGGGTCGAAAGTCTAAGGTCTACGTCTGTCTATTTTCTATGGTCTAGTATCTGGGGTGTATTATCTAGGGTCTAGTGTCTATGGTCTAGAGTCTAGGGTCTAGGATCTAGGGTGTAGTGTCTAGGGTCTAGGGTCTAGGGTCTAGGGTGTAGCACCTAGACCTTCACGGTAGACTCTAGACACTAGACCCTAGACCTAGACCCTACATCTTAGACCCTAGACCCTAGAGCATAGACCCTAGACTTTAGACACTAGATGCTAGACCCTAGACACTAGACCCTAGACCCTAGAGAATAAAATAGACTATAGACCTTAAACCTATACGGTAGACCCTAGACCCTAAATCCTAGATATTAGACTCTAGAAAATAGACCCTAAATACTAGACCATAGACCTAGACTGTAGACACTAAAAACTAGACTGTTTACCATAGACCCTAGAACTTAGACACAAGAGCCTAGAGCCTAGACTATAGTGCCTATAAAATAGACGATAGACTATAAACCCTAGACCTAGACGGTGACCCTTGATCGTAGACCATAGACTCTACATCATAGACCTAGACCCTAGACTCTAAACAGGAGACACTAGACCCTAGATCCTAGAACATAGAACCTAGACCTTAGACCCTAAACACTATAGCCTAGACCCTAGACACTAGAGCATAGACCCTAGACACTAGACCCTAGATAAAAGACATTAGACCTTAGACCATAGAGCCAAATAATAAACCCTAGATACTATACCCTAGACCTAGACGGTAGACACTACACCCAAGAAACTAGACCAAAAACCTTAGAAACTAGAACCTACACTCTAGGCCTTAGACCCTAGACCCAAGAAAATAGACCATAGACTATAGAACTTAGACGTAGAAGGTAGACACTAGACCCTAGAAACTAGAGCCTAGACACTAGAAAACTGACCTTGGATAACAGACCATAGACCTATGCAGTTCACCCTAGACACTAGACCCTTTACCCTAGACCGTAGAATCTAGACACTAGACTCTAGATCCTAGACCCTAGACCCAAGAGAATAGACTATAGAATACAGACCCAAGACCTAGACTGTATACCCTTGACCATAGATGCTAGACACTAAATCCTCATCCCCAGACTCAAGATCCTAGACCACAGACACTAGACCTAGAGTCTACACCCCAGTTCCTAGACAATAGACCATTGACCGTAGACCACAGAGAGTAGACCCTAGACTTTAGATACTAGACCCTAGAGCCTAGACCATAAACCCTAGATCATAGACACTAGACCCTAGACCCTAGAACCTAGATCCTAAACCATAGACCCTAGACCCTAGAGCCTAGACCTTATACCCTGGAGCTTATACCATAGACCCTAGACACTAGATAAGGGACACTAGACACTAGACCCTAATCAATAGAGACTAGAAACTAGAACATAAATCATAAACCCTAGACCCTAGACCATAGAAACCATAAACCCTAGACACTGGACCCTGACCCTAGACCATAGACCATAGACCATAGACACTAGACCCTAGAAAATAAACCCTAGACCATTGATCCTAGTCCCTAGACCCTAGAACATAGACCCTAGACCCTAGACACTACACCTAGACGGTAGTTCCTAGACCCTAGACCTTAGACACTAGATGCTAAACCCTAGAAAATAAACCATAGACTATAGACCCTAAACATATACGGTACACTCTAGATCCTAAATACTAGACACTAGACCTTAGAAAATAGACAATAGACTGTAGACCTTAGATGTAAAAGGTAGACCCTAGACTCTAGAAACTAGAGCCTAGACCCTAGAAAACAGACCTTGGATAACAGACCGTAGACCTATACGGTTGACCCTAGACACTAGAACCTTTACCAAAGACCATAGAATCTAGATACTAGACCATAGATCCTAGACACTAGACACTAGAAAATAGACTATAGAATACAGACCCAAGACCTAGACAGTATACCCTAGACCATAGACACTAGCTCCTAGACCATACCCTTAGACCATAGACACTAGAATCTTTACCAAAGACCATAGAATCTAGATACTAGACCATAGATCCTAGACCCTAGACACTAGAAAATAGACTATAGAATACCGACCTAAGACCTAGACAGTATACCCTAGACTCTACACACTAGTTCCTAGACCATAAACCTTAGACTGTAGATCATAGACCGTAGACCCTAGACATTAGACACTAAACAGTAGAGCCTAGACGCTAAACCCTAGAACCTAGACACTAGACCATAGACCCTAGATCCTAGAAGGTGGACCCTAGATCCTAGACCCTAGACCCTAGACCCTAGACCCTAGATCTAGACTGTAGACCCTAGACCCTAGAAAATAGACCCTAGACACTAGACCCTAGACACTAGACCCTAGACCCTAGACCTAGATGGTAGACCCTAGACACTAGACCCTAGACAATAGACTCTAGACATAGACAGTAGACCCTAGACCCTAGTCCCTAGACAATAGACCCTAGAGATTAGAGCCTAGAGCCTAGAGCCTAGAGCCTAGAGCCTAGACCCTAGACACTAGAGACTAGAGCCTAGAGCCTAGAGCCTAGAGCCTAGAGCCTAGACCCTAGACACTAGAGCCTAGAGCGTAGACACTAGACACTAGATAAAAGACCCTAGACACTAGACCTAAACAATAGAACCTAGATCCTAGACCCTAAACCTTAGACACTAGACCATTGACCATAGACCCTAGACATTAGACACTAGACCACAGACCCTAGAACATAGACCCTAGATAAGAGACCCTAGACACTAGACCCTAGATAAAAGACTCTAGACCGTAGACCCTAGAGCCAAATAATAAATCCTAGATACTATACCCTAGACCTAGACGGTAGACACTACACCCAAGAAACTAGACCAAAAACCTTAGAAACTAGAACCTAGACACTAGACCCTAGACCCTAGACCCAAGAAATTAGACCACAAACTGTAGAACTTAGACGTAGAAGGTAGACACTAGACCCTACAAACTAGAGCCTAGACCCTAGAAACTGACCTTGGATAACAGACCATTGACCTATGTAGTTCACCCTAGACACTAGACCCTTTACCATAGACCGTAGAATCTATACACTAGATTCTAGATCCTAGACCCTAGACCCAAGAAAATGGACTATAGAACACAGACCCAAGACCTAGACAGTATACCCTTGACCAAAGATGCTAGACACTAAATCCTAGTCCCTAGACCCAAGATCCTAGACCATAGACATTAGACCTAAACACTACACCCCAGTTCCTAGACAATAGACCATTGACCGTAGACCACAGATCGTAGACCCTAGACTTTAGACACTAGACCCTAGAGCCTAGAACGTAAACCCTAGATCCTAGACACTAGACGCTAGAACATAGACGCTAGATCCTAGACCCTAGACCCTAAACACTTGAACCTAGACCCTAGACGTAGAAGGTAGACGCTAGAAAAGAGACTCTAGACAATAGACTCTATACCTAGACGGTAGACCCTAGAGCCTAGACACAGGAGCCTATACCATAGACACTAGACCTTAGATAGGAGACCCTAAATAATAGACCCTAGAAACTAGACCATAAACCCTAGACCCTAGACCCTAGATCCTAAACCATAGACCCTAGACCCTAGAGCCTAGACCTTATACCCTGGATAGACCCTAGACACTAGATAAGGGACACTAGACACTAGACCCTAATCGATGGAAACTAGAAACTAGAACATAAACCATAAACCCTAGAACCTAGACCCTAGAAACCATAGACCCTAGACACTGGAGTCTAGACCCCAGACTCTAGACCTTAGATCCTAGACCCTAGAACCTTAAAAGCCTAGACACTAGCCCTTGATAGAAGACATTAAACATTAGATCCTACACAACAGACCCTAGATTCTAGACCCTAGACACTAGACCCAAGACCATAGACTCTAGACCCTAAACCATAAACCCTAGACCCTAGACCTTACACCCTAGACCATACACCCTAGACCCTTGACCCTAGACCTTACACCCTAGATCCTAGACCATAGAATATTAGACCCCAGACCCTAGACCCTAGGCCCTAGACGGTAAAGCCTAGGCCCTAGACACTGGAGCCTCTACCCTAAACTTTAGACTCTAGATAAGAGATCCTAGAAACTAGATCCTAAACCCTAGAACCTAGGCCGTAGACCCTAGACACTAGACCCTAGCTCCTAGACCGTAGACCATAGGCCATAGACCCTAGACCCTATACCCTAGACCATAGACCCTAGACCCTAGAGCCTACACCCTAGACCCTGGAGCCTATACCATAGACCGTAGACCTTAGATAAGACACCCTAATCACTAGACCCTAACCAATAGACACTAGAAACTAGACCATAAACCATAAAAACTACGCCCTAGAACCTAGACCATAGACAGTATACCATAGAAATAAAGACCATAGAATATAGACCCTAGACGGTAGACTCTAGAACCTACACCCTAGACCCTTGACCCTAAATCCTAGACCCTAGACCCTCCATAGACCCTAGAAACTAGATAGACAGTTGACATTAGACCATAGACCTAGACGGTAGACCCTAGACCCTAGACCCTAGACCACAGACCATAGAAACTAAACCCAAGACACTAGACCCTAGATCCTAGACTCTAGAAAAGAGACCATACATTATAGACCCTAGACCTAAAGCGGTAGTCCCAAGACCCTAGACCATAAACACAAGACACTAGACACTATACACTAGAACCTAGAGTCGAGACACAAGAACAAAGACCCTAGACACTAAACCCTAGAACCTAGACCCTAGACCTATACCCTAGACCATAGACCATAGACCCTAGAGCAAGAGCCTAGACGGAGTCCACTTGTACCCAAAAGCAGTTCAATAAGAGGCCACTAGGACCAATAGGGAATCCATTAGGACCCATTAGGATTCCCCTACAACTAATTAGGAGTCCAATAGGACCCAATAGGAGTCCAATAGGTGTCCAATAGGACACAACAGGATTCCACTAGGACCCAATAGGAGTCCAAAAGGACCCAATAGGAGTCCACTAGGACGCATTAGCATTCAACTAAAACCCAATAGTAGTCCATTAGGACCCAATAGAAGTCCAATTGGAGTCCCCTAGGACCAATTAAGAGTCCACTAAAACCCATTAAGAATCCACTATGAACCAAAAGGAGTCCAACGGGAGTCCACTAGGACCCATTAGGATTCCAGTAGGACCCTAAAGGAATCCACTAGGACCCTTTAGGATTCCACTAGAACCCAAATAGATTCCACTAGGACCCAATAGGAGTCAAATAGGGGTCCACTAGGACCCAAGAGGAGTCCACTAGGACCAAAGAGGAGTCCAACAAGAGTCCACTAGAACCAATAGGAGTCCACTGGGACCCAGTAGGAGTCCACAAGGACCCATTAGGTGTCCACTAGGAACCAAAATGCGTCCAGTAGGACCCAATAGTTGTGCTATAGGGCTCCATTAGAACCCATTAGGTGTCAACTAGTACCCAATAGGAGTCCACCAAGACCCAAAAGGGGTCCACTAGGAGTCCAATAGAACCCTTTAGGAGTCCAATAGGACACAAAAGGAGTCCAATAGGAGTCGAATAGGACCAATAAGGAGTCCACTAGTACCCATTAGAATTCCACTGCAACCCAGTAGGGTTCCAGTAGGACCCAATACGAGTCCAATAGGAGTCCAATAGGACACAATAAGAGTCCAGTAGGACACATTGTGAGTACAATACGACACAATAGGAGTCTGCTAGGACCCACTACGAATCCATTAAAACCCAAATGTTGTCCAATAGGAGTCCAGTAGGACCCATGTGGAGTGCAGTAGGACCCAATAGGAATCCGCTCGGACCCATTAGGATTCCATTAGAACCCAATAGGAATCCACTAGGACCCAATAGGAGTCCAATATGACCCAATAGTAGTCCACTACTACCCATTAGGAATCCAATAGGACCCAATATGTGTCCATTACGACCAATAACGAGTCCACTAGGATCCAAAAGGAGTTCACTAGCACCTAATAGGATTCCAATAGGACTCCACTAGGACCATTTAGGAGTCCACTAGGACCCATTAGGATTCCACTAGAACCCAATAGGAGTCCACGAGGACCCAAAAGGAGTCCAATAGGAGTCCACTAGGACCCAATAGTAGTCCACTAGGACCCAATAGGAGTCCAATAGGAGTCCACTATGACCCGATAGGAGTCCAATAGGAGTCCACTAGGACCCTTTAGGAGTCCACTAGGACCAATAAGGAGTCCAATGGTACCCCTTAGGATTCCACTAGAACCCAATAGGAGTCCAGTAGGACCCTATAGCAGTCCAATAGGAGTCCTATAGGACCAATTAGGAGTCCAGTAGGAAACATTAGCAGTACAAAAGGACCCAATAGGAGTCTGGTAGAACCAATTACAAGTCCATTAGAACCCAATAGTTGTCCAATAGGAGTCCAGTAGGACGCATTAGGAGTACACTAGGACCCAATAAGAGTCCACTAGGACCCATTAGGAGTCCATTAGAACCCAAAAGGTGGCTATTCGGACCCAATAGTAGTCCACTAGGACCAATTAGGAGTCCAATTGGACACAAAAGGAGTCCATTAGGACAAAATAGGAGTCCACTAGGACCCATTAGGAGTCAACTAGGATATGATAGGTGTCCAATAGCAAAAAGCAGGAGTCCATATTGACCAAATAGGAGTCCAATAGGACCCATTAGGAGTCCACTAGGACCCATTACGAGTCAATTAGAGCCCCATAGTTGTCCAATTGGAGTCCAGTAGGACGCATTAGGAGTACACTAGGACCCAATAGGAGTCCACTAGGATCCATTAGGAGTCCATTAGAACCCAAAAGGTGTCCATTAGAACCCAATAGTAGTCCACAAGGACCCAATAGGAGTCTACTAAGACCCATTAGGAGTCAAATAAGACCCAACAGGAATCGAATTGGACCCAAGAATAGTCCACTAGGACCCAATAGGAGTCCACTAGGAATAAATAGGAGTTCACTAGGACCCATTAGGTGTCCACTAGAATCCAAAAGGAGTCCATTAGGACCCAAAAGGATTCCAATAGCATCCATTAGGACTGCACTAGGACCCATTAGGATTCCACTAGAACCCATTAGGAGTCCACTAAAACAAATTAGGAGTCCATTAGAACCCAAAAGGTGTCCACTGGGACTCAATAGGAGTCCACTAGGACCAAATAGGAGTCTACTAGGACCGTCCAATAGGACCCAAGATCAGTCCATTTGGACCCAAGAAGAGTCCACTAGGACCCAATAGGAGTCCACTAGCACGCATTAGGAGTCCACTAGGACCAAATATGAGTCCAGTAGGACCCATTAGGAGTCCACTAGTACCCATTAGGAGTCCAAGAGGACAAAATAGAAGTCCAGCAGGAGTCCACTAGAACCCTACAGGAGTCCACTAGGACCCAAAAGTTTTCCACAAGGACCAATAAGTAGTCCACTAGGACCCATTATTATTCCACTAGAATCAAATAAGAGTCCACTAGGATCCAATAGTTGTCCAATAGGAGTCCAGTAGAACATATTAGGAGTACACTGGGACCCAACAGGAGTCAGCTAGGACCCATTAATAGTCCTCTATAACTGAATAGGTGTCCACTATTACCGTCCACTAGTACCCATAAAGAGTCCATTAGGACCAATTAGGAGTCCACTAGCACCCAATAGGAGTCCGATAGGAGTCCAATAGGAGGCCTATAGGATTCATTAGGAGTCCACTAGGACCCAATAGGAGTCCAATAGAACCCAACAGGAGCGCATTGGGACCAAATAGGAGTCCACAAAGACCCATTAGGAGTCCACAAGTACCCAACAGGAGTCCAATAGGAGTACACTAGGACACAGTAACAGTCCTCTAGGACCCCAATTGGATTCAACTAGGACCCATAAAAAGTCAAATAGGACCCATTAGAATTCCACTAGAACCCAACAGGAGTACCCAAGAGGAGTCCAGCAAGAGTCCACTAGAACCAATAGAAGTCCACTGGGACACAGTAGGAGTCCACAAGGACCCATTAGGTGTCCATTAGGAACCATAAGTAGTCATCTAGGACCAATTAGGATTCCACTAGTACCCAATAAGAGTCCACTAGGATCCAATAGTTGTCCAATGGAAGTACAGTAGGACCCATTAGGAGTACACTGGGACCCAATAGGAGTCCGCTAGGACCCATTAATAGTCTGCTATAACCCAAGAGGTGTCTACTAATACCGTCCCCTAGGACCCATAAAGAGACCACTAGGACCCTTCAGGAGTCCTCTAGGACCCAAGAGGAGTCCACTAGGACCCCATATGAGTGCACTACGACCCATTAGAAATCCACTAGGACCCAGAAGGAGTCCTCTACGACCCAATTGGATTCCACTAGGACAAAATATGAGTCCAATAGGACCCAATAGGAGTCCACTAGGAAACAATAGGAGTCCCACAGAGGTCCACTAGGACCAATAAGGAGTCCAACGGTACTCATTAGCATTCCAATAGAACCCAATAGGAGTCCAGTAGGACCCAATAGGAGTCCAATAGGAGTCTTATAGGACCCAATAGGAGTCCACTAGCACCGAACAGGAGTGCAATAGGACACATTAGGAGTCCTGTACGACCCATTATGAGTCCACTAGGACCCATTAGGTGTCCACTATGACCCAATACGAGTCCAATAACAGTCCACTAGGACATAATATGAGTTCACTAGGACCCAATAGGAGTCCACTAGGTCAAATTAGGATTCCACTAGGACACAATAGGAGTCTACTTGGACCAAATAAGAGTACAATAGGAGTCAACTAGGACCCAATAGGAGTCCACTAGGACACAATAGGAGTCCAGTACGACCAAATAGGAGTCCAATAGGAGTCCAATAGGACCCAATAGGAGTCCAGTAAGACTAATAAGGAGTACAATAGGATCCAATACGAGTCTGCTAGGACCAATTACGAGTCAATTAGAACCCAATAATTGTACAATAGGAGTCCAGTAGGACCCATTAGGAGAACAGTAGGAACCAAGAGGAGTCGCCTAGGACCCAATAGGAGTCCATTGGACCAAATAGGAGTAAATTAGGACATATTAGGATTCCACAAGGATCCTAAAGGAGTCGACTAGGACCCAATAGGAGTCCAATGGGAGTCGACGAGGACCCAATAGCAGTAAACTAGGACCCAATAGGAGTCCAATAGGAGTCCAGTAGGAGTCCACTAGGAGTCCACTAGGACCCATTATGAGTCCACTAGAACCCACAAGGTGTCCACAGGGACCCATAAGAGTCCAGTAGGACACATTAGTATTCCACTAGAACCCAATAAGTGTCCAGTAGGGTCCAATTGTTGTCCAATAGGAGTCAACTAGGACCCATTAGGAGTCCAGTATGACCCAACATGTGTCCATTGGGACCCATTAGGAGTTCACAAGGACGCAACAGGAGTCAAATAGGAGTCCACTAGGACCCAATAGGAGTCCAATAGGACCCAAAATTTGTCCATTGGCACCAATTAGGAGTCCACAAGGACTCCAACAGGAGTCCAATATGAGTCCACTATGACCAATAAGGAATCCCCTAGGACCGATTAGGATTCCACTAGAACGCAATAGGAGTCTACTTGGACTCAATAGGAGTTCAATAGGAGTCCACTAGGACCAAATAGGAGTCCACTAGGACCCAATATGAGTCCAATTGGAGTCCAAAAGGACCAAACAGGAGTCCAATAGGAGTCCACTAGGACACAATAGGAGTCCACTAAGACCAATTAGGACTCAACTATAAAGCATTAGGAGTCTACTTGGACCCAATAGGAGTCCAAAAGGAGTCCACTAGGACCCATTAGGATTCCACTAGGACCCAATAGGAGTCCAGTAGTACCAAATAGGAGTCCAATAGGAGTCCAATAGGTCCCAATAGGTGTTCAATAGGACCTATTAGGAGTCCATTACGACCCAATATGAGTTCACTAGGACCCGTTAGGAGTCCAATATGACCCAACAGGAGTCCATTCGGACCCACTAGGAGTCCACTAGGAGTCCACTAGGACCCAATAGGAGTCCACTAGGATAAATTAGGATTCCACTAGGACGCAATAGGAGTCTACTTGGACCCAGTAGGAGTCCAAAAGGAGTCCACTAGGACCAAATAGGAGTCCAGTAGGACCCATTAGGAGACCCGATAGCAGTCAGCTAGGAACCATTAATAGTCCACTATAACCCAATAGGAGTCCACTATTACCGTCCACTAGGACCCATAAAGAGTCCACTAGGATCCAATAGGAGCCCACTAGGACCCAAAAAGTGTCCAATAGGAGTCCACTAGGACCCATTAGTAGTACACTACGACCCAATAGGAGTCCACTTGGATAAATTAGGATTCCAGTAGGACGCAATAGGAGTCTATTGGGACCCAATATTAGTCCAATAGGAGTCTACTAGGACCCATTAGTATTCCACTAGAACTAAATAAGAGTCCACTAGGATCCAATAGTTGTCCAACAGGAGTCCAATAGGACCCGTTAGGAGTCAAATATGACCCAACAAGTGTCCACTGTGACCCATTAGGTGTCCACTAGGACCCAATAATAGTCCAAAAGAAATCCACTAGGACCCAATAGGAGTCCTCTAGAAACCAATAGCAGTCCTCTAGGACCAAGTAGGATTCCACTAGGATCCAAAAGGAGTCCACTAGGACTCCTTTTGGATTCCAATAGGAGTCCACTAGGACCTACGAGCAGTCCATTAGGACTCAATAGGAGAGTCCACTAGGACCCAATAGGAGTCCAGTAAGAGTCCACTAGGACCCTTTAGGAGTCCACTGGGACCCAATAGGAGTCTTCTAGGAGCCATTATCAGTCCACTAAGAACCAATAGGAGTCCACTTCGACCCAACAGGAGTCCAATAGAAGTCCATTACGACCAATAACGAGTCCAATAGGACCCATTAGGATTCCACTAGAACCCAATAGGAGTCCAGTAGGACACAATAGGAGTCCAATAGGAGTCCAATAGGACCAATAAGGATTCCAAAAGTACCCATTAGGATTCCACAGGAACACAGTATTGGTCCAGTAGTACCCAATAGGTGTTCAATAGGAGTCCAATAGGACTCAATAGGAGTCCTGTAGGACACAATGTGAGTACAATAGGACCCAATAGGAGTCCACTAGGGCAAATTAGGATTCCACGAGGACGCAATAGGTGTCTAATTGGACCCAATAGGCATCCAATAAGACTCAACTAGGACCCACTAGGAGTCCACTAGGACCAAATAGGAGTCCAACAGAAGTCCATTAGGACCAATAACGAGTCTTATAGTACCCATTAGGATTCCACAAGAACCCAATAGGAGTCCATTAGGACACAATAGGAGTCCCAATAGGAGTTAAATAGGACCCAATAGGAGTCCAGTATGACACATAAGGAGTAAAGAGGACCTAATAGGAGTCTGCTAGGACCCATTACGAGTCAATTAGAACCCAATAGTTGTCCAATAGGAGTCCAGTAGAATGCATTAGGAGTAAACTAGGACCCAATAGCAGTCCACTTTGGACCCATTCGGAATCCACCAGGACCCAATATGAGTCCACTAGGACACAATAGGAGTCCATTAGTACTCATTAGGAGTCCAGAAGCGCACAATAGGAGTCCAATAGGACCCATTAGGAGCCAAATACGACCCAACATGTGTCCATTGGGACCCATTAGGAGTCCACAAGGACCCAAAAGTAGTCCAATAGGAGTCCACTAGGACACAACAGGAATCCACTAGGAGTCCACTAGAACCCAAACGTTGTCGACTAGGAACCAACAGTAGTCCAATAGGATAACACTAAGACCCAATAGGAGTCCTCTAGGACCTAAACGGAGTCCAACTGGAGTCCACTAGGACCCATTAGGTGTCCACTAGTACCCAATAGGAGTATTCAAGGACCCATTAGGAGTCCAATAGGACCCAACAGGAGTCCATTTGGACCCAATAGGAGTCCACTAGCACCCATTAGGAGCCCACTAGGACCCAATATGAGTCCACTAGGACCCATTAGGAGTTTAATAGTACCCAGTAGGAGTCCACTAGGACAAAATAGGAGTCCAATAGGAGTCCACTAGGACCCTTTAGGAGTCCACTAGGACCCAAATTTTTCCACAAGGACCAATAAGGAGTCCACTACGACCCATGAGTATTCCACTAGAACCAAATAAGAGTCCACTAGGATCCAATAGTTGTCCAATAGGAGTCCAGTAGGACCCATTAGGAGTACACTGGGACCCAATATGAGTCAGCTAGGACCCATTAATAGTCCACTATAACTAAATAGGAGTCCACTATTACCGTCCACTAGTACCCATAAAGAGTCTATTCGGACCCATTAGGAGTCCAGTAGCACCCAATAGGAGTCCAATAGGAGTCCAACAGGACCCAATAGAAGTCCAATAGGATTCATTAGGAGTCCACTAGGACCCAATAGAAGTCCACTAAGACCCATTAGGAGTCCAATACGACCCAAACGGAGTCCATTGGGACCCAATAGGAGTCCACAAGGACCCATTAGGAGTCCACAAGTACCCAACAGGAGTCTAATAGGAGTCCACTAGGATACAGAAGGAGTCCACTAGGAGTCCAATAGGACCCAACAGGAGTCCAATAGAATTCCACTAAGACCAATAACGAGTCCAGTAGGACCCATTAATATTCCACTAGAACCCAATAGGAGTCCAGTAGGACTCAAAAGGAGTAAATAGGAGTCCAATAGGACCCAATAGGAGTCCATTAGGACACCTAAGGAGTGCAATAGGACCCAATATGAGTTTGCTAGAATAGTTGTCCAATAGGAGTAATTTAGGACCCATTAGGATTACACTACGACCCAAAAGACGTCCGATAGGACCCAATAGTAGCCACTAGGATCCATTAGGAGACCAATTGGATGCAAAAGGAGACCCATTAGGAGTCAGCTAGGACCCATTAGGAGCCCACTAGGACCCGATAGGAATCCAATGGGAAAAAGCAGGAGTCATTTGGGACCCAATAGGAGTCCTATACGACCCATTAGGAGTCCACTAGGACACATAAGGAGTACAAGAGGACCCAATAGGAGTCTGGTATGACCCATTACGAGTCAATTAGAAACCAATAGTTGTTCGATAGGAGTCCAGTAGGACGCATTAGGAGTACACTAGGACCCAATAGGAGTCCACTAGGACCCATTAGGAGTCCATTAGCACCCAAAAGGTGTCCATTAGGACCCAATAGTAATCCACTATGACCCAATAGGAGTCCACTAGGACACAATAGGAGTCAAATAAGACCCAACAGGAGTCGAATTGGACGCAAGAATAGTCCACTAGGACAAAATAGGAGTACACTTTCGACCCATTAGGAGTCTACTAGTACCCAATATGAGTCCACTAGGACACAATAGGAGTCCACTAGTTCTCATTAGGAGTCCACTAGCACTCAACAGGAGTCCAGTAGGACACCTAAGGAGTATAATAGGAGTCCACTAGGACCCATTATGAGTCCAATAGGCGTCCACTAGGACCCAATAGGAGTCCGCTAGGACCCAATAAGAGTCCTCTAGGACCCAATAGTAGTCCAACAGGAGTCCACTTCGACCCAATAGGAGTCCAATAAGAGTCCACTAGGACCTTTTATGAGTCCACTACGACCAAAGAGGAGTCCATTAGGACCCAAAATGAGTACACTAGGACCCATTAGGCGTCCACTAGGACCAATTAGGAATCCACTAGGACCCAATCGGAATCCAATAGGACCCAAGAGGAGTCCAATAGGACTCAACAGGTGTCCATTGGGACACATTAGGAGTCCACAAGGACCCAAATGGAGTCGAATAGGAGTCCAGTAGGACACAATAGGAGTCCATTAGGACCTAATAGGAGTCCACTAGGAAAAATTAGAATTCCAGTAGGACGAAATGGGAGTCTACTTCGACCCAATATGAGTCCAATAAGAGTCCACTAGGACCCATTAGGAGTCCACTAGGACCCATTAGCATTCTAATAGAACCCAAAAGTTGTCTACTAGGAACCAATAGCAGTCCAATAGGAGTAATAAGAGTCATCTATGACTCAAGAGGAGTCCAACATGACTCCACTAGGACCCAACAGGAGTCCAATAAGAGTTTACTAGGACCCTTTACGAGTCCACTACAAAAAGAGAGGAGTCCACTAGTACGTAAAATGAGTCCACTAGGACCCTTTAAGAGTCCACTAGGACCCAATAAGAGTCCTCTAGGACCCAATAGTAGTCCAACAGGAGTCCACTTCGACCCAATAGGAGTCCAATAAGAGTCCACTAGGACCCTTTATGAGTCCAGTACGACCAAAGAAGAGTCCACTAGGACGCAAAATGAGTCCAGTAGGACCCAATAGGAGTCCACTAGGACACAATAGGAGTCCACTAGGACCCAATAGGATTCCATGAGGAGAAATTAGGATTCACTAAAACGCAATAGGAGTCTATTTGCACCCAGTGGAAGTTCAATAGGAGTCCACTAGGACCCAATAGGAGTCCAGTAGGACCCAATAGGAGTACAATAGCAGTCATATAGGAGTCTTTAGGAGTCCTCTAGGACCCAATAGGAGTCTTCTAGTACCCTTTAGGATTCCAATAGAACCCAATAGGCGTCCAGTAGAACACGATAGGAGTCCAGTAGGACACATTAGGGTTATAATAGGACCCAATAGGAGTCTGTTAGGACCCATTACGAGTCTATTATAACCCAATAGTTGTCCAATAGGAGTAATGTAGGACCCATTAGGAGTACACTAGGTCCCAATTAGAGTAGGCTAGGACCCATTAGGACTCCATTAGAACCCAATAGGAGTCCACTAGCACCCAATAGGTGTCCACTAGGACCAAATAGGAGTCCACTAAGGCCAATTAGGAGTCCAATAGGACCCAACATGTGTCATTTGAGACCCATTAGGAGTCCACAAGGACCCAACGTGAGTCCAATAAGAGTCCAATAGGACACAATAGGATTCCAGTATGACACAATAGGAGTCTACTTGGACCCAATAGGAGTCAACTAGGACCCATTAAGTGTCCACTGGGACACCTTAGGATTACACTAGAACCCAAAAGTTGTCGACAAGGAAACAATAGCAGTCCAGTAGGAGTCCGCTAGGACCCAGTACGAGTCCTCTAGGACCCAATAGGAGTCCAATAGGAGTCCACTAGGACCAAATAGGAGTCAGATAGGTGTTCACTAGGACCAATAAGGAGTCCACTAGGACCCATTAGGATTCCACTAGAACGCAATAGGAGTCCACTAGGACCCAATTTTAGTCAAATAGGTGTCCAATAGGACCCAATATGAGTCCACTAAGACCCAATAGGAGTCCACTAGCACCGAACAGGAGTGCAATAGGACACATTAGGAGTCCTGTACGACCCATTATGAGTCCACTAGGACCCATTAGGTGTCCAATAGGACCAAATAGGAGTCCACTACGACCCAATAGGAGTCTAATAGCAGTCCACTAGGACCCATTAGGATTCCACTAGAACACAATAGGAGTCCAGTAGGACCAAATAGGAGTCCAACAGGAGTCCAATAGGATCCAATACGAGTCCAGTAAGACTAATAGGACCCAATAGGAGTCCATTAAGGCATATAAGGAGTAAAATAGGACCCAATAGGAGTCGGCTAGGATGCAGTACGAGTCAATTAGAACCCAATAGTTGTCCAATAGGAATACATTAGGACCCATTAGGACCCATTAGGAGTACACTAGAACCCAATAGGAGTCCGCTACGACCCATTAAGAGTCCATTAGAACCCAAAAGGCATTCGATAGGACCCAATAGTAGCCACTAGGATCCATTAGGAGACCAATTGGATGCAAAAGGAGTCGTATAAGACCCATTAGGCGTCCACTACGACCCAAATACAGTCCAATAGGAATCCATTAGGACCCAATAGAAGTCCACTAGAAACCAATAGCAGTCCTCTAGGACCAAGTAGGATTCCACTAGGATCCAAAGGGAGTCCACTAGGACACAATACGATTCCAATAGGAGTCCACTAGGACCTACTAGGAGTCCATTATGACCCAATAGGAGCCCAATAGGAGTCCACTAGGACCCTTTAGGAGTCCACTAGGAGTGATCTAGGACAAATTATGAGTCCACTAGGAACAAATACGAGTCCTGTAGGACCCAATAGGAATCCAATAGAAGTCCACTAGGACCAATAACGAGTCCAGTAGGACCCATTACCATTCCACTAGAACCCAAGAGGAGTCCAGTAGGACACAATAGGAGTGTAATAAGAGTCCAATAGGACCCCACAGGAGTCCAGTAGGACACCTAAGGAGTACAATAGGACCCAATAGAAGTCCATTAGGACTCATTAGAAGTCAAATAAGACGCAAAAGGAGTCGAATTGGATTCAACTAGGACACTTTAGGATTCCTCTAGGACCCAATAGGTGTCCACAATGACCCATAAGGAGTCAGCTAGGACCCATTAATAGTCCACTATAACCCAATACGAGTCCACAATTACCGTTCAATAGGACCCATAAAGAGTCCACTAAGACCATTTAGGAGTCCACAAGGACCCAAGAGGAGTCCACTAGAACACATTATGAGTCCAACAGGAGTCCACTAGGACCCTTTAGAAGTCCACTAGGACCCAATAGGTATCCACAAGGACTCATAAAGAGTCCACTAGGACCCATTAGGAATCCACTAGGACCCATTAGGAGTCCACTAGGACCCAATCGGAGTCCAATACAACCCAATATGAGTCCATTAATACCCATTAGGAATCCACTAGGACCCATTAGGAGTCCACTAGGACCCAAGAGGAGTCCAATAGGACCCATTATGAGTCCAATCAGGGTCCACTAGGACAAATTAGGATTCCAGTAGGACGCAATAGGAGTTTACTTGGACCCGATAGGAGTCCACTAGGACTCAATAAGAGTCCTCTAGGACCCAATAGTAGTCCAACAGGAGTCCACTTCGACCCAATAGGAGTCCAATAAGAGTCCACTAGGACTCTTTATGAGTCCAGTACGACAAAAGAGGAGTCCACTAGGACGCAAAATGAGTCCACTAGGACACATTAGGCATCCACTAGGACCCATTAGGAGTCCACTAGGACCCAATCGGAATCCAATAGGACACAAGAGGAGTCCAATAGGACCCAACAGGTGTCCATTGGGACACATTAGGAGTCCACAAAGACCGTCAAATAGGAGTCCAGTAGGACACAATAGGAGTCCATTAGGACCTAATAGGAGTCCACTAGGAAAAATTAGAATTGCAGTAGGACGCAATAGGAGTCTACTTCGACCCAATAAGAGTCCAATAAAAGTCCACTAGGACCCATTAGGATTCCAATAGAACCCAAAAGTTGTCTACTAGGAACCAATAGCAGTCATATATGACCCAAGAGGAGTCCAACATGAGTCCACTAGGACCCAACAGGAGTCCACTAAGAGTCCACTAGGACCCTTTACGAGTCCACTACGACCCAAGAGGAGTCCCCTGGGACCAAAAATGAGTCCACTAGGACCCATTAGGGGTCAACTAGGATCCACTAGGAGTCCACTAGGACCCAGTCGGAGTCCAATAGGACCCGTTAGGAGTCCAATAGGACCCGATATGTGTATATTGGGAGACATTAGGAGTACCCAAATGGAGTCAAATAGGAGTCCAGTAGGACCCAACAGGAGTCCATTGGGACCTAATAGGAGTCCACTAAGACCCTTTAGAAGTCTACAAGGACAAAAAAGGAGACCATTAGGAGTCCTCTATGACCCAATAGGAGTCCAATAGGAGTCAACTAGGACCCAATAGGAGTCCAATATGAGTTCACTAGGACAATTTAGGATTACACTAGGAACCAATAGGAGTCTTCTAGGACCCATTAGGAGTCCACTAGGACCCAATAGGAGTCCACTAGGACCCAATAGCAGTCAAATATGAGTCCACTAGGACCAATAAAGAGTCCACTAGGACCCATTAGGAGTCCACAACGACCCAACAGGAGTCCATTAGGATCCAATATGAGTCCACTAGGACTCATTAGGAGTCCACAACGACCCAACAGGAGTCCAAAAATAGTCCACTAGGACACAATAAGAGTCCATTAGGATCTTTTAGGAGTGTCCCAGGACCCAATAGGAGTCTTCTAGGAGTCCCTTAGTACCCAATAAAAGTCCAATAGGAATCCACTGAGACCAATAACGAGTCCAATAGCACCCATTAGGATTCCACTGGAACCCAATAGGAGTCCAGTATGACCAATTACGAGTCAATTAGAACCCAATAGTTGTCCAATAGGAGTCCAGTAGGACCCATTAGGATTCCACTAAGACCCAATAGGAGTCCGCTAGGCCCCAATAGGAGTCCAATATGAGTCCACTAGGACCAATAAGGAGTCCACTAGGACCCATTAGGATTCCACTAGCAGACAATAGGAGTCCAGTAGGACGAAATAGGAATCCAATAAGAGTCCAATAGGACCCAATAGGAGTCCAGTAAGACACATAAGGAGTACAATAGGACCCAATTGGAGTCTACTATGACCGATTACGAGTCAATTAGAACCCAATAGTTGTCTTATAGGAGTCCAGTAGGATCCATTATGAGTACACTAGGACCCAATAGGAGTCCACTAGGACCCAATAGGAGTCCATTAGGACCCAATAGGAGTCCAATATGAGTCCATTAGGACATATAAGGAGTCCACTACGACCCATTAGGATTCCACTAGAACACAATAGGAGTCCAGTAGGACCAAATAGGAGTCCAATAGGAGTCCAATAGGACAGGAGTCCAGTAAGACTAATAAGGAGTACAATAGGATCCAATACGAGTCAGCTAGTACCAATTACGAGTCAATTAGAACCCAATAGTTGTACAATAGGAGTCCAGTAGGACCCATTAGGAGTACAGTAAGAACCAATAGGAGACCGCTAGGACCCAATAGGAGTCCATTAGAACCCTAAAGGTGTCCACTAGGACCCAATAGGAGTCCATTTGGACGAAATAGGAGTAAAGTAGGACCAATTACAATTCCACAAGGATCCTAAAGGAGTCCACTAGGACCCAATAGGAGCCCAATAGGAGTCCACTAGGACCAAATAGGAGTCAAGTAGGACACATTAGGGGTAATATAGGACTCAATAGGAATTCAGTAGGACAATCTAGGAGTACAGTAGGACCAAATAGGAGTCTGTAAGGACCCTTTACGAATCCATTAGAACCCAATAGTTGTCCAATGGGAGTCCAGTAGAACCCATTAAGAGTACACTAGGACCCATTAGGAGTGCAATATGACCCAACATGTGTCCTTTGGGACCCAGTAGGAGTCCACAAGGACCCAACAGGAGTCCCATAGGAGTCCACTAGGACACAATAAGAGTCCACTAGGACCCAATAGGAGTCCACAAGGACCCAACATGTGTCCTTTGGGACCCATTAGGAGTCCACAAGGACCCAACAGGAGTCCCATAGGAGTCCACTAGGACACAATAAGAGTCCACTAGGACTCCAATAGGACAAACTAGTATTCCACTATTATGCAACAGGAGTCTAATTGGACCCAATAGGAGTCCAATGGGAGTCCACTAGGACCCATTAGGAGTCCACTAGGACCCAATAGAGGTCCAATAGGACCATTAGGATTCCACTAGGACCCAATAGGAGTCCACTAGGACCCAACAGGAGTCCAATAAGAGTCCACTAGGACCCAATAGGAGTCCCCTAGGCCCCAATATGATTCCACTAGGTTAAATTAGGATTCCACTAGGAAGCAATAGGAGTCCACTTGGACCCAATAGGAGTCCAATAGGAGTCCACAAGAACCAAAATAGAGTCCGCTAGTACCCAATAGGAGTCCAAGAGGAGTCCACTAGGCCCAAAAGTAGTCTAATAGGAGTCCACTAGGATAAATAGGAGTCCAATAGGACCCAATAGGAGTCCAATAGGAGTCATCTAGGACCCTTCAGGAGTCCACAAGGACCCAAAAGTAGTCCAATAGGAGTCCACTAGTAAAATAGGAGTCCACTAGGACCGAATAGAAGTCCACTAGGAAAAATTAGGATTCCACTAGGACGCAATAGGAGTCTACTTGGACCCAATAACAGTTCAATAGGAGTCCACTAGGACCCAATAGGAGTCCAATAGGACCCAATAGGAGTCCAATAGGAGTCCTCTAGGACCCAATAGGAGTCCAATTGGACCCTTTAGGAGTCCACTAGGACCCAATAGGAGTCTACTAGGACCCATTAGGATTCCAATAGAACCCAATAGGAGTCCAGTAGGACCCAACAGGAGTCAAAGAGGAGTCCACTAGGACCCATTAGGAGCCAATAGGACTCAATAGGAGTCCACTAGGACCGATTAGGAGTCGCTACGACCCCTTAGGAGTCCACTAGTACCCATTAGGAGTCCACAAGGACCGAACAGGAGTCCAATAAGAGTCCACTAGGACCCAATAGGAGTCCCCTAGGACCAAATAGGAGTTCACAAGAATAAATTAGGATTCCACTAGGAAGCAATAGGAGTCCACTTGGACCAAATAGGAGTCCAATAGGAGTCCACTAGGACGAAAATAGAGTCCATTAGGACCCAATAAAAGTCCAACAGGAGTCCACTAGGACCCAATAAGAGTCCAATAGGAGTCCACTAGGACCCCTTAGGAGTCCACTACGATAAATAGGAGTCCAATAAAACCCAATAGGAGTCCAATAGGAGTCATCTAGGACCCTTCAGGAGTCCACAAGGACCCAAAAATAGTCCAATAGGAGTCCACTAGGACAAATAGGAATCCACTAGGACCCAATTGGAGTCTTCTAGGACACATTAGGAGTCCACTAGCACCAAATAGGAGTCCATTGGGACACAATAGGAGTCCACAAGGACCCAAAAGTAGTCCAATATGAGTCCACTAGGATAAATAGGAGTCCACTAGGATCCAATAGGAGTCCACTAGGACAAATTAGGAGTCCAATAGCACCCAATAGGAGTCCAATAGGAGTCCTCTAGGACCCTTCTGGAGTCCACCAGGACCCAATAGGAGTCTTCTAGGACCCATTAGGATTCAAATAGGACACAACAGGAGTCCATTGGGACAAATAGGAGTCCACTAGGACCAATTAGGAGTCCACAAGGACCCAAAAGGAGTCCAGTAGTACAAAATAGGAGTCCAATCGGTCTCAATAGGAGTCCAATAGGACTCATTAGGAGTCCATTAAGACCCAATAGGAGTTCACTAGGACCCGTTAGGAGTCAAATATGACCCAACAGGAGTCCATTGAGACCCATTAGGAGTCCACTATGACTCAATAGGAGTCCACTAGCAGTACACTAGGAGAAATTTGGATTCCATTAGGACGCAATAGGAGACTACTTGGACCCAATAGGAGTTCAATAGGAGTCAACTAGGACCCATTAGGAGTCCACTAGGACCCATTAGGATTCCACTAGGACCCAATAGGAGTCCAGTAGTACCAAATAGGAGTCCAACAGGAGTCCAATAGGTCCCAATAGGAGTCCAATAGGACCCATTAGGAATCCATTACGACCCAATAGGAGTTCACTAGGACCCGTTAGGAGTCCAATATGACCCAACAGGAGTCCATTGGGACCCATTAGGAGTCCACTATGACACAATAGGAGTCCACCAGGACCCAATAGGAGTCCACTAGGATAAATTAGGATTCCACTAGGACGCAATAGGAGTCTACTTGGACCCAATAGGAGTCCAAAAGGTGTCCGCTAGGACCAAACAGGAGTTCAATAGGAGTCCACTAGGACCCAATATGAGTCCAATAGGACCCAATAGGAGTCCAATAGGAGTCTTCTAGGACCCTTTAGGAGCCCACAAGTACCCAATACGAGTCTTCTAGGAACCATTAGGACTCCAATATAACCCAATAGGAGTCCAATAGGACTCAATATGAGTCCACTAGGACCCATTAGGAGGACCCAATTGGAGTCCACTAGGACCCATTAGGAGTCCACTAGGACCCAATAGGAGTCCACTAGGACACATTAGGTGTCCAATAGGATCCAACAGGAGTCCATTGGGACCCAATAGGAGTCCACTACGACCCATAAGAAGTCCACAAGGACCCAAAAAGAGTCCAAAAGCAGTGCACTAGGACCCAATAGGTGTCCTATAGGAGTCCACATGTGTCCATTGGGACCCATTAGGAGTCTACAAGGACCCAACTGGAGTCCAATAGGAGTCCACTAAGACACAATAAGAGTCCACTAGGACCCAATAGGAGTCCACTAGGACAAATTAGGATTCCACTATGACGCAATAGGAGTGTACTTGGACCCAATAGGAGTCCAAAAGGAGTCGAATAGGACCCAATAGGAGTCCAATTGGAGTCCACTAGGACCCAATAGGAGTCTTCTAGGACCCATTAGGAGTCCACTAGGACCCAATAGGAGTCCACTAGGAGTCCACTAGGACCAATAAGGAGTTCACTAGGACCCATTAGGATTCCACTATGACCCAATAGGAGTCCAGTAGGACCCAATAGGAGTCCAATAGGAGTCCAATAGGACCCAATAGGAGTCCAATAGGACCCAATATGAGTCCACTAGGACCCAATAGGAGTCCACTAGGACCCATTAAGAGTCCAATAGGACCCAACATGTGATATGCACTAAATCATTCTTTATGGTGCACTAAACATTTTAATGTTATTGTGGCACTTGCGCAGGCCAATAAGCTCTCAATTAGATGAAGCACATGTTTGTTTATGTATTATCTAATATCAACCTTTAATCTTTTTTCAGCCCCCACCCTTGTATAACATTAAAATGCTTGAATTCACGTTCATCCTTCATCATCACAATGATCATCAAATGTACGTATGTGTGGATGTGCATGTGCATGTGTATGTATGTGTGTATGCATGTACGTGTGTAGACACTGTGTACGTATGTGTATGTATGTATTTGTATGTATATGTGTGGGTGTATGACATACATAACATTTTAGTGTGTTATATGTACTAGTGTTGTTTTAGTATTTGAATATTGTTTTAGTTATGATTTTAGTTATAGTTCAGAGTTTCAAAATCTTGTTGATTTTCTTATAGTTTTAGTAAATACTCGAAAAATGCTGTTTTAGTTCTGGTTCCAAACTTGAGAGAAGTTTTGATTCTGATTCAGTTCCCGTTATAAATTTTTTAAATGTTATTGATTTTGTTCCTGGTTTTTGAGTAGTTCTTGATAACTCATTAAGTAATGAATGAAATTAAACTTTTGAATGAATGATCCAACTACTACTATTACACATGCACATATTAACGTACTTCTTGTTAAGTAATGATCAATGAATTGAAAAATGTGGTGTATTGCGATATCTGTTGTATACTTGTTAGCTCTAAGATATGAATTAATATTTTTCATTTTAGTTCTGTTCTAGTTCTAGTTCACAATCCAACAATGGTTTTAGTTATGATTTAGTTCTGGGTCTAAATTTCAAATAATTTTTAGTTATAGATTAGTTCCGAGAGCTAAAATTGAAAAGGGGTATTTTAGTTTTAGTACCGATAGAACTAAAACAACATGAATATGTACATACCCTGTATGTAGATATAACCCACTGAAATGTTATGAATATTACATGTACATGCATACATGTTATGATACACACACACATGTGCATACATATCTACATTCACACATAGCAATACAAGTTCATTTGCCAAAATAACATTTTCTTCCAATTGGTAAGTAATCTCTTCTGGAATATGTTTTACTCTGAGAGTATAAACATTAATACTAGTAAACTAACGAAAACAACAGATACAAATAGGTGACTGATTATGCTCTAATCGATACATTTATTAGTATGTGGGACTCATTACAGGCAACATGCACGGGACAAGCACTAACAATTTACGATATTATTAAAGCACTTACCTAAACATTTTAGCACTTTTACCATCTAATTCGCTATTGCAGGTGCAGTAGATGGATAAGTCATAGGAATCTAATAAAAAATAAAATCACAACATTAACAATGCACATGAATGATGCTGTAACTCGTATCGAATTCTCATATTTAAGGAGATTATGAATGTGCCAGCATTTACCAAACCATCTATAGACAAATATGTCATCATTTCCACATTCAATCAATACAGATGCTAAATATAGAAATGATGCACATTTTACTGGATCTGTCCTGGTGATGCAGGCACACAATATAATGACATTTCTGTGGTTTAATTAATTAATTACTCTTCAGTCCCTAGCAGTCTATTAGCTCTCATGAGTCTCTTTGAATCTTGTGAGTCCGCATTGGTCTCTCTGAGTCTCATGAGTCCCCATCGGTCTCTTGAGTAACTAGTAGTCTCAAATAGTCTCTTTGAGTCTCATGAGTACCCATTAGTCTGTTTGAGTCTCCAGTAGTCTTTCTGAGTCTCATGAGTCCCAACTAGTCTCTCTCAGTCTCATGAGTCCCCATTGGTCTCTTGAGTCTCCAGTAGTCTCTTTGAGTCTCACGAGTCTCCAGTAGTCTCTTTGAGTCTCATGAGTCTCCAGTAGTCTCTCTGAGTCTCATGAGTCCCAACTAGTCTCTCTGACTCTCACACGTCTCCATTAATCTCTTTGAGTCTCATAAGCAACCATTATTCTATCTGAGTCTTCAGTAGTCTCTTTGAGTCTCATGAGTCTTCACTAGCCTCTCTGACTATCATGAGTTCCCAGAAGTCTCTTTGAGTCTCATGAGTCTCCAGTAGTCTCTCTAAGTCTCATGAGTCCCAACTAGTCTCTGTGAGCCTCATGAGTCCCACTAGTCTCTTACATGTATATATAGTCTCCAGCAATCTCAGAAGTTATACAAGTGGAAAAATGGAATTCCCATTCCTTTTATTTCCTTTTCTGATATCGTGGATAATTGAACCTATGTCAGTTCTGTGTTTTAGGTCAGATGGGCACAACTATATACTTAAGGAAGAGCATCATAATTTACACTCTTTTCATCAGCATGAAGTGATGATTCTCAACTTGTGTTTCTCTCCATAAAGATAAACAACTAAAGAGAAGCTATGCCATATATGTAAATTAAGCTACATCAAATGGCTAACAACAGTAATCTTTCTGATTCATATAAGTGTGCACATCTATAACATTACACAGTTTGTGTGACCCATTGATTAAAGTTGATGCGATTTCAATTCACTAAATATTCACGGTCAGCATATCAATTACATATAATTTATTATAAAGAATATGCAATGTAATGAACATAATTACATAACTATTATATTACATATATATAATTATATATATCAGTGCTGTTCTATTGCAGCAAATAAATTTAGTACCAGTATTAGTTCTAGTACTTACAAAAAAGTGTTTAGTTTAGTACTAGTTCTAATACTCAATCATTAGTTTAGCATTAGTTCAGGCACCAAATACAGAAAAGGGTTTAGTTTAGTATTGGTTCTAATACTCGATCTTTAGTTTAGTATTAGTTCTAGCACTCAATACAGAAAAGTAGTATTGGTTCTCATACTCAATCTTTAGTTTACAATTAGTTCAAGTACCCAATACAGAAAAGTGATTTGTTTAGTATTGGTTCTAATACTCAATCTTTAGTTTAGAATTAGTTCAAGTACCCTATACAGGAAAGTGTATAGTTTAGTATTTTTTCTAATACTCAATCTTTAGTTTAGTATTAGTTCTAGTACTCAATACAGAAAAGTGTTTAGTCTAGTGTTAGTTCTAGTACTTTTAGAAAAGTATATAGTTTACTAATGGTTCCAATACTCAATCTTTAGTTTAGTATTAGTTCTAGTACTCAATACAGAAAAGTGATTTGTTTAGTATTGGTTCTAATACTCGTTTAGTATTAGTTCTAGCACTCAATACAGAAAAGTATTATTGGTTCTCATACTCAATCTTTAGTTTAGAATTAGTTCAAGTACCCAATACAGAAAAGTGTTTTGTTTAGTATTGGTTCTCATACTCAATCTTTAGTTTAGTATTAGTTCTAGTACTCAATGCCGAAAAGTTTTTAGTTTAGCATTGGTTCTAATACTTCGTTTAGTATTAGTTTAAGTACTCAATACAGAAAAGTGTTTAGTTTAGTATTGGTTCTAATACTTAGTTTAGTATTGGTTCTAGTATTCAATACAGAAAAGTGTATAGTTTAGTATTTGTTCTAATACTCAATCTTTAGTTTAGTATTAGTTCTAGTACTCAATACAGAAAATTGTTTAGTTTAGTATTGGTTCTCCTACTCAATCTTTAGTTTAGTATTAGTTCTAGTACCCAATAAAGAAAACCGTTTTGCTTACTATTGGTTCTCATACTCAATCTTAAGTTTAATATTAGTTCTAGTACTCAATACAGAGAAGTGTTTAGGTTCTAATACTCAATCTTTAGTTTATTATTACTTCTAGTACTCAATACAGAAAGGTGTTTAGTTTAGTATTAGTTCCAGTACTCCATACAGAAAAGTGCTTTGTTTAGTATTGGTTCTAATACTCAATCTTTAGTGTAGTATTAGTTCTAGTACTCAATACAGAAATGTGTTTAGTTTAGTATTGGTTCTAATACTTAGTTTAGTATTAGTTCTAGTACTCAATACAGAAAGGTGTTTAGTTTGGTATTGGTTCTAATACTTAGTTTAGTATTAGTTTTAGTATTCAACACAGAAAAGTGTATTGTTTAGTGTTGGTTCTAATACTCCATCTTTAGTTTAGTATTAGTTTTAGTACCCTATACAGCAAAGTGTTTAGTTTAGTATTGGTTCTAATACTCAATCTTTAGTTTAGTATTAGTTCTAGTACTCAATACAGAAAAGTATTTAGTTTAGTACTGGTTCTAATACTCAATCTTTAATTTAGTATTAGTTAGAGTACTCAATACAGAAAAGTGTTTAGTTTAGTAGTGGTTCTAATACTTAGTTTAGTATTAGTTGTAGTACTCAATACAGAAAAGTGTTTAGTTTAGTATAGGTTCTCGTACTCAATCTTTAGTTTAGTATTAGTTCTAGTACTCAATACAGAAAAGTGTTTAGTTTAGTATTGGTTCGAATACTCAATCTTTAGTTTAGTATTAGTTCAAGTACTCAACACAGAAAAGTGTTTAGTTTAGTATTGGTTCTAATACTTAGTTTAGTATTAGTTCTAGTACTCAATACAGAAAAGTGTTTAGTTTAGTATTGGTTCTAATACTTAGTTTAGTAATAGTTCTAGTACTCAATACAGAAAAGTGTTTAGTTCAGTATTGGTTCGAATACTCAATCTTTAGTTTAGTATTAGTTCAAGTACTCAACACCGAAAAGTTTTTTGTTTAGTATTGGTTCTAATACTCAATCTTTAGTTTAGTATTAGTTCTAGTACACAATACAGAAAAGTGTTTTGTTTAGTATTGGTTCTAATAATCAATCTTTACTTTAGTATTAGTTCTAGTACTCAATACCGAAAAGTGTTAAGTTTAGTATTGGTTCTAGTACCCAATCTTTAGTTTAGTATTAGTTTTAATACTCAAAGTTCAACTATACATATATATAATTATATATAATACATAAATATGTATTATATATATATATATATATATATATATATATATATATATATATATATGTATGAATATATATATATATATATATATAATATATATATATATGTATGTATTATATATAATATATATATATAATAATTATGTATGTATTATATATAATTTATAGATGTATTATATGTATTTTATATAATGTATAACAGTGGGAACTGATGAGACTCAGAGGGGAGTCATTAGACTCAGACTACTTGGGACTAATTAGACTAATGCGACTCAGGAATCATGAGACCAATCGGTAATCATAACACTCAAAGAGACTAGTTAGGACTCTAGGACTCCTGAGACTAAAAGAAACTTCTTCGGACTCATGAGACTCAGAGAGACTAGTTGGGACTCATGACACTCAAAGAGACTAGTTGGGACTCATAACAATCAAAGAGACTAGTTGGGACTCATGACACTCAGAGAGACTAATGGAGACTAGTTGGGACCCATGAGACTCAAAGAGACTAATTGGGACTCATGAGTCCTTACAAGTCTCTCTGAGTCTTATGAATCTCCAGTAGTCTCTTTGAGTCTCATGGGTCCTAACTAGTCTCATGAGTTGGGACTCATGAGACTCAGAGAGACTAATGGAGACTCCTGAGACTGAAAAAAACAACAATCTTCATGGTTACTGTATAATAATAACCACAATAATGTAATTATATTTGGTGCCTGCAACACCGAGATAGTACCGTTTTACTGACCTTGTTCCATCTTTAGTAGATTCCAGTCTAAACCACTCATTATCAGCATCTTTGTTGTTAGTAACATACTGTAAGAATTTAGGAACATTTAGTAAGCTAAAATGAAAAATTTAAATTCTTTTCATCTTTCTTAACAAAGTGCTGGTATTAGTGCTGTCATAATAGTTTTACAGAGCTGTTTAAATGGAGTCTTATCTGTAGCTACAACCAGGCCTTTCTTGCATGATCATGGTCATCCAACATGTCATGTAATTAATATGAAGATATCTCAAAGAATGTTTTTCAGTCCACTGTGACAAAGACTATAAGATGGTACATGTAGCTAGAGTCTAGGATTTATTCCAAGGCGACTCAAAGGCATGTATGTTAAACTAATTTTGTGGCTAATGTTCACTGACATTCATGATAACCTCAAAATATCATATTAATTATGCAGCATCTCAATAATGAAGCAATGGTTTGAATTTGACGTACAAAAAAAAAATAATGGGAAGGATAGTTATAATTATGTGTCATCACTCAAGGTAATAATATGATATAATATAATATTCCCAATGATTATTCCACTGTAATAACTCTAGAGTACTCTGGTCAATATGCTATACCTTTAGTAACATGGCATTGCTAGTCTACTCTACCTTTATAAGAGAGGTGTATTCTTCTTTTAATCTAGTCACCCTCTGATCACCATCACGAGGACCTGCTCTGGTTCTGATCAGAGGAATGGCAGCCAACGTTCTTTTGTTGCTTCATCCACCATAATAAAGTTAACACTAGACATGATTGTGCGCACTTGGTTAATGGTTATGCTCATGGTCCTACCAAGATAGAAAACAGAATAAATAAGAGTCTATTGTGTGGAATTACAGTAGAAAAATATTGTAGGATAGTGTTACTGTTATTGTATTAATAATAGTAGTGTAGGTAAAGAAATAATATTGAAATGATTGTACTGCAAAATCTTTTGTGCATGTATATATAAAGAAAATATGTGTGTGAACATTATTAAAAAAAAGTGAAATTTGTGTAAAGAAAAATAGATAGTATAGAATAATTATAAATCAAATATTGTGTAAAATAATATGGCAGGGGATTGTGTCAAAACTGAACATCTTTTTTTTTAAATGTTTTAAAATGCAATAAAAAAAGACAACCATATATATACATCTTCGCATACTATTAAGTAATAATATTCATCTTTCAAAACAATTATTATTTAAAGTCTGAAACACAAGAAGTGACAATGACAATAGTAGTGTATATTATAATAATAATTAAGACAAATAGTGTATAATAAAATATTACATAGGCCTATTACTAAAATTAATAGTAGTATATAACAAGTGTATATAGAGAAAAAAAACATCCCTATATTTGCTTTGTGATGACTATGTATTAAGCATTGCTGGTGGCACTAGTGTCTGTACCTTTCTGTGTACTTGAAAGCTGGGGCCTGAAGTAAGTGTAAGCCCAATTGCAGACTAAATACACAGATCTCTGATGAACTGACTAAAGTACTCCTTCAAGGTTCTAAATGATGACTTCCTCATGAGACTGAAACTCAGCAACTTATCATACTTACTTGTTAAAGATTCTTGCATAATATTTATACTGTTTCTCTGCTATTTACAACAGTTATTAGCAGTTTTACATCCTTTTTGAATCTTCCTGGCTGGTCTGTAGCTCAAACGCGCGTTCTTTACGCGCCACGCCCATTAATTGACCGAGCCCCTGGGAATGACGCAACTTCCTTAACTACGTATACAACACATAGTCGCGCAAGTGACACAAGAAAAACAAGTGTATATAGAGAAAAAAACATCCCTATATTTGCTTTGTGATGACTATGTATTAAGCATTGCTGATGGCACTAGTGTCTCTACCTTTCTGTGTACTCCTGGGGCCTGAAGACATAAGTGTAAGCCTAATTGCAGTCTAAATACCCAGATGTCTGATGAACTGACTGAGGTACTCCTTCAAGGTTCTAAATGATGACTTCCTCGTGTCTGAAACTTAACAACTTATCATACTTACTTGTTAAAGATTCTTGGATAATATCTATACTGTTTCTCTGCTATATACAACAGTTATTAGCAGTTTTACATCCTTTCTGAATCTTCCTGGCTGGTCTGTAGCTCAAACGCGCGTTCTTTTACGCGCCACGCCCATTAATTGACCGAGCCCCCGGGAATGACGCAACTTCCTTAACTACGTATACAACGCATAGTCGCGCAAGTGACACAAGAATATATATATATATATATATATACATTAAACCCCGTGGAAAGCGATTATAGGGATGGCCCTACGGGCCATAAAAAAATATATAGATTCAACCCCGTGGAAAGCAATTATAGGGATGGCCCTACGGGCCATAAAAACCTGGTTTTTTCATGGGCTCCTGGTAAAAGGTATTAGCATAATTATATGATTAGTGTTTAAAATTATTATGGGTATAGTGTTCAGTTCATAATGTTAATACATGTGTATTAGTGCATCAGA
The DNA here is from genome assembly GCA_947044365.1 of Petrosia ficiformis. Lineage (NCBI taxonomy): Eukaryota > Metazoa > Porifera > Demospongiae > Haplosclerida > Petrosiidae > Petrosia > Petrosia ficiformis. The sequence continues at coordinate 31,949,958 of OX345636.1, forward strand.
TTATATAATTATTTTTATAGTTAAGTGTTGTTAGATAAACAAAGAGTTCTAAGTTCATTATATAGTAGTAGAAAATTATGTGTATTGATAATAATGATAAAATTATAATACTTCTTCTACAGCATATGAACACTCCTAGAGTAACTATAGAAAGATCATAACTAATAAATTATATTTATGTATGTACATTAGATAACGTTTATTCATGTAATTTATACTGTGTGATTATAACAAGTTTTCATTTTGTAATAATGTATTCCATTTGATATTAATATGTGTATGAGTGTATTATATTTGATTTGGTTTTAATATGTGTATGAGTGTATTATATTTGATTTGGTTTAATATGTGTATGAGTGTATTCCATTTGATTTGGTTTAATATGTGTATGAGTGTATTCCATTTGATATGATTTAATATGTGTATGAGTGTATTCATTTGATTTGGTTTAATATGTGTATGAGTGTATTCATTTGATTTGGTTTAATATGTGTATGAGTGTATTCATTTGATTTGGTTTAATATGTGTAAATAATTTTCATTTTCATTTTGGTGTAATGTTTTTCCATTATATTTTTAATTCATGTATACATTTGTATTAGAGTTTGATTTTATATGTATTCCTTTTGAAAATGTATTCCATTTTATATCTAAATGTAGATATTCTACTTCTTGTTTAATTATCTAGAAACTAACAAGTGTATATAGAGAAAAAAACATCCCTATGATTGCTTTACAAATTTAAGTGAAGATATGACTGCTTTGTTGTGTGCAGAATTCAGTAATCATGGCTGACTTTATCAAGCATGAAAGACAACAGCTTATTATAGTTATTATTTTGATTATCTACTCTCCTGACCTTTCAAAGGACCTTGTAGAACTTTAGGAATATATTTCAGGCGGAATAGCTAGCTATTAGTTCCAGTTTCTACGTAAGTTCAACAGCTTTCTTTCTGCTGGTGTGTAGAGCTTGATCGAGCGTTCGTTTATGCCCCACGTCCATTAATTGACCGAGCCCCCGGGAATGACGCAACTTCCTTAACTACGTATACAACGCATAGTCGCGCTAGTGACACAAACATATGTAATATATATAGTACACTTACAGGTCTTATATACAAAAATATAGACCCGAGGTTTAGTGTCCAAGGATGTGATATAGCCCGAGCCTGCGAGGGCTATATCACATCCGAGGACACTAAACCAAGGTTTTATATTGTTTTATATAAGAACTGTAAGTGTACTATATACAATATATTGTATGCTGATAGATTAAAGATTCACAGGTCTATATACAAAAATATAAGACCTAACCACATCAAACGGTTGCCATGGTAGCATGCTATATATAATTATATAATTATAATAATAATTATAATTATAATATACATTAAACCCCGTGGAAAGCAATTATAGGGATGGCCCTACGGGCCATAAAAAGAATAATTATAATGATTATTAATCAAAAAGGTAACAAAATTTGAAAAAAAAATTGTAAAAACCAGAAATAAACTATATGCAAGAAAGAAATTTAAAGTACTCTGAACTGGAGCAGTGGATGAGGCAGACTGCATGGAACCAGAGCACTGGATTAGATAGACTGGAAAAGCAGAACTGGATGAGGTAGACTGGAACCTGAGCACTGGATGAGGAAGGCTGGAACTACCCCACATGTAGCTAGATTTAGTGACTTGAAGAGACCTCCAGGAGCTGCAACATGGGGTTCAGTATACTAAGTGTCGTACAATCCTACAACCACGGCTGAACTAGCCACGAAAAAAAATTTTTTAATTACATAAAATATGCATTGCTAGCCAACCCTGATTGAAACAATGGAAGACGATCAGTATATGAGTACGAATCAGTATAGTGATTGCTAGTTGAATTGGGTCTTGTTTTCTTTAATCAGTCTTGATCCATCTATCCACTTTAGCGACATGAAAAGACCTTCGGTGTCCCCAACCTGGAGTGATTGCTTCTTGGGTCTTGCTTTCTTTATCTATCCACTTTAGAGAATTGAAGAGACCTTCGGTGTCCTCAACCTGGGCTTCTGTATAGTGATTGCTTCTGAGGTCTTGATTTCTTTAATCTTGATCCATCTATCTTGATCAATCTAGCCACTTTAGTGACTTCAAGAGACCTTCGGCATCCCCAACCTGGGCGTCTGTATAGTGATTGCTTCTTGGGTCTTGCTTTCTTTAATTTAGATCCATCTATCCACTTTAGTGACTTGAAGAGACCTTCAGTGTCCACAACCTGGGCATTCGTAAAGTGATCGTTCTTGGGTCTTGCTTTCTTTAATCTTGATCCATCTATCCACTTTAGTGACTTCAAGAGACCTTTGGCATCCCCAAACTGGGCATTTCTAAAGTGATTGCTGCTTGGGTCATGCTTTCTTTAATCTTGATCCATCTATCCACTTTAGTGACATGAAGAGACCTTTGGTGTCCCCAACCTGGGCATCTGTATAGTGATTGCTTCTTGGGTCTTGCTTTCTTTAATCTTGATCCATCTATCCACTTTAGTGATTTGAAGAGAACTTCGGTGTCCACAACCTGGGCATTCGTAAAGTGATTGCTACTTGGGTATTGCTTTCTTTAATCTTGATCCATCCATACACTTTAGTGACTGGAAGAGACCTTTGGTGTCCCCAACCTGGACATCTGTATAGTGATTGCTTCTTGGCTATTGCTTTCTTTAATGTTGATCCATCTATCCACTTTAGTGACTTGAAGGGACATTCGGCATCCCCAACCTGGTCATCTGTATAGTGATTGCATCTTGTGTCTTACTGTCTTTAATCTTGATCCATCTATCCACTTTAGTGACTTGAAGAAGTCCCCAACCTGGGCATCTGTATAGTGATTGCTTCTTGGCTATTGCTTTCTTTAATCTTGATCCATTCATACACTTTAGTGACTGGAAGAGACCTTCGGTGTCCACAACCTGGGCATTCGTAAAGTGATTGCTTCTTAGGTCTCGCTATCCTTAATCTTGATCCATCTACCCACTTTAGAGACCTTCGGCATCCCCAGACTGGGCATTTCTATAGTGATTGCTGCTTGGGTCTTGCTTTCTTTAATCTTCATCCATCTATCCACTTTAGTGACTTGAAGAGACCTTCGGCATCCCCAACCTGGGCATCTGTATAGTGATTGCTTCTTGGGGCTTGCTTTCTTTAATCTTGATCCATCAATACACTTTAGTGACTCGAAGAGACCTTCAGCATTCTCAACCTGGGTATCTGTATAGTGATTGCTTCTTGGGTCTTCCTTTCTTTAATCTTGATCCATCCATACACTTTAGTGACTTGAAGAGACATACATAACATTTTAGTGTGTTATATGTACTAGTGTTGTTTTAGTATTTAAATATTGTTTTAGTTATGATTTTAGTTATAGTTCACAGTTTGAAAATCTTGTTGATTTTCTTATAGTTTTAGTAACAAATCGAAAAATGCTGTTTAGTTCTGGTTCCAAACTTGAGAGAAGTTTTGATTCTGATTCAGTTCCCGTTATAAATTTTTTAAATGTTATTGATTTTGATTTTGTTCCTGGTTTTTGATTAGTTTTTGATAACTCGTTAAGTAATGAATGAAATTAAACTTTTGAATGAATGATCCAACTACTACTATTACACATGTACATATTAATGTACTTCTTGTTAAGTAATGATCAATGAATTGAAAAATGTGGTGTATTGCGATATCTGTTGTAGAATTGTTAGCTCTAAGATATGAATTAATAGTTTTCATTTTAGTTCTGTTCTAGTTCTAGTTCACAATCCAACAATGGTTTTAGTTATGATTTAGTTCTGGGTCTAAGTTTCAAATAATTTTTAGTTATAGATTAGTTCCGAGAGCTAAAATTGAAAAGGGGTATTTTTGGTTTTAGTACCGATAGAACTAAAACAACACGAATATGTACATACCCTGTATGTACATATAACCCACTGAAATGTTATGAATATTACATGTACATGCATACATGTTATGATACACACACACATGCGCATACATATCTACATTCACACATAGCAATACAAGTTCATTTGCCAAAATAACATTTTCTTACATTGTCTTCTTGGTGGATGATATCCACCCCCTCCTCCTACTTCCCCAATTGGTAAGTAATCTCTTCTGGAATATGTTTTACTCTGAGAGTATAAAAATTAATACTAGTAAACTAACCAAAACAACAGATACAAATAGGTGAGTGATTATGCTCTAATCTACACATTTAATAGTATGTGGGACTCATTACAGGCAACATGCACGGGACAAGCACTATGTGCTCTAAGAAGAATCTTTCAGGTGCTTTATGGTGCTTTCAAGTCATTTATCAATTACAGAACTCATGTTTGTACTTAAATACTTTAGTAAGTGTTGTTAATTAAGCACATTTCAAACCCTTTTTAATACTTAGGTCAGCTATGTGTCTCTCTCTACTAAGCTAGTTCACTAGTTCTCACAACTGCTATACACATTCCGATATATCTATCTAGGTGTGTAGTACTGTGTACATGTATACATTTAATTATAACTTTAAACTCCTCCCCCTGTTTAATTTTCTCATTTCGCTCTTTTGCTATAAAGAAAGAAAACAATAAATGAAAGCCAAATAATTATATTCAGTGGAGATGATTATTGACCCTTCTTAACATGGTAGACTTTTTATAATAAAAACTGAATGTTTCAACCTGAAGGTGTTCTTCAGTAGTACATGTATATAATTACGTGTTCTAAACAAACTAAGTGTTCAGCAGATCTTTCTTATTAATGACCTTTCAGAGTTCAAACTTACTTTTAATCAATATTTCCTAATATACATATACATGTGTGCATATGTCTGACAATGTAAAATTAATAATTATATTTATGTATTTCAAATATATAAATTGAGGCGCCTTCAAAGGTTAACTTAATATTTCATCCTTGAAGAGCAAGTATTGCATTCCACATTTAACTGGCTTCTTAAAATTGCTCATCAAGAGTGGAGATATGCATTACCATGGTTACGTACACATGGATTTACACCTTCATTTTCACCACAAATTTGCATACTCCTCCTATATTAATACATGAATAATAAACTAAAGCCACACTTCTTCCACCTCAGTTTGATGTATGGCGGTCTGTTCATCTAAAGAATGTTGCATTTTCTCTTTCGCTCTCATCATAGCATCTTGATCACTCAGCTTTTACAGCATCTACAAAACAAACATTAATCATGCTATAACAATTTAGAAATCCCAAATAACAAGGGATGATTTTGGATTTAATTCTTTGACTTTCAAGAAAGAATCTAAACATTACAAGAATATACTTAAAAACTCATCTAAGGTTGGGCAATCATTCAATTATACATCCATAATTATTGCAATTAATAATTGTATTTCTACTTTACTTGCAATACTGCAAACTAAATAATTATTATTCCTATTTTACGGCTTAATCACAATTATCACATCAAGTACTTATTACAAGTTATAAAATCACTCAACTCTAAACTAACCAAAGTTCTGTTGTTCCTCCCATTCTAATCGTAACTTAAATACATAAAATCACTCAACCCTAAATCATCATCTGTCTATCTATCCATCCATCTATCCATCTATCCTTATTCCTATTCATGATTTAGTCATCCTTCTAGATATGTCCATCCCAAAACTTTTTCAGAGTTGCACATGCATATACTTATACAGATTACAGGATTGTGTTATACAACCTATATTCCATAATTGAAAATGCAGATGCAATCTGATATCATTGTCTATACTTTAGCATTAATCTAGTCACAGGAATGGGGCTTTAACATTAATCTAGTCACAGGAAAGGGACTTTAGCATTAATCTAGTTATAGCAATGGGGGGGGGCTTTAACATTACTCTAGACATAGGAATGGGGGTTTCAATATTGATAGGTTTATCATTAATCTAGTCATAGGAATGGGGCTTTAGCATTAATCTAGTCATAGGAATGGGGAGTTTTAATATTAATCTAGTCATAGTAATGGGAGCTTTAACATGAATCATGGATGTCATGCATCATAAAGTACTAAAGCTCATTCACATTCGCCTTGTCCTCAGAAAACTGTTTATAACTTTAGTTTGGAATGACCAACAATCTTTTTAGCTGCACCATTTTCATATAATTATCCTTCCCGTTCTTTTTTGTGCATGTCAAATTTCAATCAATTACTTCGTTATTGAGTTACAGTATAATCATGTATTAACCTTAAATCATACATTATAGTACATATAAAGTCATCACATCATAATTTTGAGGAATATAGTGAATGTGAACAGACTTTAGTGGAACCCCCCTATTCTGGACGCTATTCAGAGTGGGACCAAGTAAACTGTCCTGAGATTACAGTAATTGTCCTCATTTCAAGGCTGAGCGTTTCAAAGTTTTCACACTATTTGGAAACTGAGTAGGTCCACAGCTAATTTAAAGCCTGAGGACCATGGCTGGGGATGAGACTAGTGGTAAATATAATTTGATGACATGGTTGCTCAATACAATTACCCGACTAACCATAAATCCGGCTCATTATTGAACATGACTATTTTTTTTACCACAACCCCACCCTACTTTTAAACCTTAGGCTTAGCCCTTGGTTTCCAAACAGCCAATTGGTATGTAATCTATGTAATATATATATATATATATATATATATATATTAAGCATACCCGGTTTGGGATTAGGTGTCCTCATTTCAACATTTTTCAATAGAGAGCCAGGTTCCACTCTTGCTTCAGTGATATACAATCAAGTGAGTGTCTGTCCTTCTCGGATACATTTGAGGGTAGTTTTTTGATGTAACCATTTGCTAACTGTAAATAGAAGTTGATGTGTTCACTTCTATAAATAAAAGCCACATCCAACCCTAACTAACAATGATACTGCCTATAGCTACAATGTGAATGGGCACTACAGCTTTCCCTTGTCCTGGTAATTAGTCCATTTCACTTAATTAATCACTATCACACATATATGTAGCAGAGGTAGTCCAGCTGGCAAGCTGTGATTAACAATGATGTATTATTTAATACTTCACACAGGAGTACAGTACCTGACTTAATTCACTTTACATATTATCATGAGACCTACACTTTAATAAAGCGATCGTCAACTGTACTTCTAAGTAGTACTATAGTACTACCTTGTATTGTAATCATAGTAATGTGTGAATTCCCTTTACATTTATACAATGTATGTGATAGATAGCATAGTACTAACATGTAATACTGTGTAGTACATAAGTACAGTGTACTTCACTCAAAACGTACACTGTAGTCCATGCACTTACAGTGATAGTATGTAAACTTAATAATGTCAGGTACTGTATATCAGTATGTAATTATTTATTTATCTGATTGTGTGTACACACTACCAGCTAAGAAGAGAAAGATTGATGATAATGAGGGATTAACAATCACTAGTTTAAATCTACAACCAGGTAAGCAATTAAAGAGCTCAGGATCTTATAGTAGACAACCCAAAATGAACTACTGGAAATTGTCCATGTTACATCAAAATGCATTAAAAATTAGATATACCTCACTACCATATTTTTCTAATTTTATCTGCTCCCGAAGCAAAAATGTTCTGTAGTGGAGTATATGTACATCCAATTTTTAATGCATTTTAATGCAACATTAGTGTTCCATGTATATTAATGTTATGTGAGTTAGACTACTATAGTTTCAGCCTTCTAATTGTAGTGTTCTCAAACTATTAATTGTGAACTCTAATCCACTTAACTGTTAGTTATCGTCATTATATTTTATCCCATAAATTCATAATGCAACATTACAGTTACCCAAATACCAGGATCATGTATTAATCATTTCTCTTCTCCCATTCTTCCTACCTTAGGTTCCAAACAGGGACATGTTAATGTCATAGAAAACTTTAATGTGGCTATCAACTGTTGTAATTTTCTCAATAGTAGTAATACATATCGAGGAGGTAATGTAGTAGATCAATCTGCATAATATTATATATAATTATATAATTATACTTATATATCAAAGTTGTGGGAGGGGCAACAATCAATCATCCAAAATGCATTGGAGTTACCCTAATACCAGGATCAGATTTTAGGCACTTTGAGGTTGCTTCATTGAGGTTGCTTCTAGGACTCCAGTCGAGATGTTGTTGCATGTTGCAATAAAACCTAGGATGTGGGTGAATCCTCTCTTCCCACAACTATATGAAACCTTGTATAATAATGGTCCACATTCTTTCTCGACATGTGTTTCTCTCTTTATTTTTTTTAATCGTAATTATATACATACCCAGTCGTTTAAATACATCTAAAGTAACTCTTACAATTTTAGTGAAACCCCCATATTGCTGATCTGTCACATGTACCAGTAATAGAATCTTTGTTAGTATTGTTAGACGTGATATAGTCCTTACACATTTATGGTATACGATTCCTGTACTATATCCATTGACACAAACCTTAGTTCTATTATAAGACTTCTTTTTTCTTGTTTAAGTACAATTTTCACGTTCATGCCACCAATGGGATGATGTGGATTGGAACTGGATCTCAGCCTTTAAGATAGACACGGGACTATATAAAGGAGATATTGAGCTTTTTTGTAAACTATTACAAATACCGAGACAAAAATTAAAGGGAAGTGATAAAGAGAAGGTTACCTTTTCAAAACTGTATAAAGAGGACTTCAATGATATCTTTGTTTGATTTTTTGTAGATTGAAAATCTGAGATTATTCGTACAATTTGTGATTGCATATCTTCTTCTGGGTGATGCAAAGGTAATGGCTTCAAACAGAAATCAACAGACTTATAGAGAGGCAAACTCACAGATGTATTTATTATAAGATACTGGACAACAATTCACCAAGTTGTTTAGTAGCAAACGTTTGTTAGTAAACACAACTTTTCAGTCTTGAGTAAGGTCGTAGAGCTTATCAACGTGTTTTGTAATAAACTTTGCTGCTAAATAACTCAGTGAATCATTGTCCGCTAACTTATAATAAATTAATATAATTGTACAACCACTGTGACTACAGATGACAACTGTTGCTGTCACAATTACCACCAAAACACAGGCAGACAGTGACAAAGACAGAGCAAGACGCAAATAAGAGAAAGATAGATAAATAGACAGATAGCTAGAGAGTGATAGGTAGGTAGGTATATTGTATAGGTAGGTAGTCAGGCAGGCACTGCAGGTAGGCAGGTAGGTAGATAGATAGATAGATAGATACATAAATAGATTGTTTGCTATTTTATCAGTCTGCTTGTAATCTTGCCACTGATTTAATAGCATTAGTTCCTGATGATATTCCTAATGAAACAGAATACAGTCACACAGTCAAATCGGCTGCACCCAATCCTATAGGACAGCTGATATGTTACCATTCATATCGCATTATCTATCAAGTTATAATTATTACATATATAAATTAGAACATTATAATTTATAATTTTTATAAATATTATAAATGTTGCTATGGGGTACATTGCTGATGAGAAACTATAATTGCAAACTTAAAGGTCATTCATGTTCACCATGACCTCAGAAAAATGTTCATAACTTTAGTTTGGAAGGATCAACAACCTTTTACCTGCACCATTTTCATATACTGTTAATTATCTTTTCAAATTCCAATTCATTACTTCATTACACCTTGCCGGTCACACATAGGCAGAAGTAGTGTTGTTCTAGTGCTTGGGTACTAGAACTAATATAATTATAGTTCTGGCCTTTTTATTTTAGTTCTAGTACCAAGAACTAGAATTGGTACTAGAACTAAAAAAATATTTTGTTAAGAACTGGAATTGGTACTAGAACTAAAAATATATATTGTTAAGAACTAGACTTGGTATTAGAACTAAATTTTTCCATTAGAACTTTAATTAGTACAGTATCAGGAATGCCAGTAATTTTATGTTATCTTGAAGTTGGTAGGGTACTAATTATAGCATTTTACAACTTGTTTTGATAATAATATCATGCACAGCTGATGAGTATCAACAACTGGCGCCATGGAACTAGTATTAGGACAATAAGACAGAACTATAACTAGAACTAAAATTATCCAAATAAAGGTTCTGGAACTATAACTGGAACTAAAATTATCGAATTAAAGGTTCTGGAACTATAACTAGAACTATTAACAACAACAAAAAAGTTCCAGAACTGGAACTGGAACTTTTAAAATAAATAGAACTAGAACAACACTAGGCAGAAGGTTTGGTTGTCTGTGTGTGTGTGTGTGTTACCATTGAAATAGCCAATATTAAAATACTAGAGTTCTGATTGAGATACTACTAGACAATTATAGAAGCTTATGTGTTCACTATCTGCTAACAATATCTTTGTAAACATTTCTTCCTACTTATTATGCTCTTCCTTAGGGCATTCCCTGAAACTGGTTAGTTGCTCGGCAACAGACATAATACCTTATACTCTAGATATAATCCTCAGTGCTGTGAAGATAGGAAATATCCTAATTTCTAGTATTACAAGTATAAACAGATATATGAGAAAAGTATTCGTATGGATTGCACTAATAATCATTGCTAATGATCCAAGAATCTTTAGCAACTAAGCAAAAGAAGTTTTTGAGTAAGTCATCATTCAAAACCTTAAAGGAGTATTTCAGTGTTATCAAACATTTTTGCACTTAGACTGTAGCTACACTTACGTTTTGACTCAAACTTTTCAGTGCATGCACAGAAAGGTAGAGACAATAGTGCCATCAGCTTTGCCACCTCTGATAAACATTCATAAGTACATTGCATAATGACACCAAACCTATCAGTTTAAATATTATTAATCTCGCAAGCAGAGGGTTACTGTAATCTAGTATTGTTGATGGTTGTTCTTACATTTAATCATGATTGCACACTGTATAATAATACAATTATTATCAACGATCTAATTTTGTGCTATTGAAGTGTACTAAATGTGTGATGATGTGCTGTTTCAATAAAAACTAAATATAAAAGTACTAATCTTAATATATTCAGGAGTTTTGATTGGCAAAGTCCAGTTATAGCCTATGTATAGCTACATTGTTTACTTGTATTACTTTACATGGGGATGTATTATATTATAATTACTATAATATGCAATACATTAAACAATTACATAATCTAACTCCAGAAGCATAATGCTCCTTCACAGCTACAATGCTTAAGTGGTATAAAAACATCTATAAATATGATTACTATACCCTTCTGCCTATGCTTAGGGTAATAATGAAATATGTAAAGATATTAAAACCTAAAAAGCATGTGAACCAGATTGGGAGGGTATCAAAACCAGAAAAAAGTACACAAACAACATTGGGATGGTACCTCAGTCATGATGAGAACATAATACATTTTATTAGAAAAGTAATTATAAATTCAGATAACTTCGCTATCCAGCAACAGGAGCAGTTTTAGGAACAAATCAGTAGACAGACTGAAGGCCAAAGGGTAGGATGATATAATATTATACTAACCTTTATTCTTTAGTAGTGATGCACCGATAAGATTTTTTACTGATATTCCAATAAACTGATAATTACTTTAGATATGTACCAATAACCGATACCGATCCGATATTATATCTATACCTTCTTGCTTCTGATTCTTTCAATGAAATCAGCATTTTCTTAATAATTATGAGTATCATATAGGCAACTAATGATGCCATGATCACAAGAAATGACACTATTGGTGCACTTTTTATAATATCGGTTAAATCTGCCAGAAATAACCGATATTGATACTAAACATAATGGCCGATAATGACCGATATCCATTACCAATCCGATTATCGGTGCATCACTATTCTTTAGTATAAATAATTATAACAATTTACAATATTATTAAAGCACTTACCTAAACATTTTAGCACTTTTACCATCTAATTCTGGAATAGCTACTGCAGGTGCAGTAGATGGATATGTCACAGGAATCTAATAAAAAATAAAATTACAACATTAACAATGCACATCAATGATGCTGTAACTCGTATCAAATTCTCATATTTAAGGAGATTATGAATGTGCCAGCATTTACCAAACCATCTATAGACAAATATGTCATCATTTCCACATTCAATCAATACAGATGCTAAATATAGAAATGATGCACATTTTACTGGCTGTGTCTTGGTGATGCAGGCACACAATATAATGACATTTCTGTGGTTTAATTAATTAATTACTCATCAGTTTCTAGCAGTCTCTTAGCTCTCATGAGTCTCTTTGAATCTTGTGAGTCCGCATTGGTCTCTCTGAGTCTTATGAGTCCCCATCGGTCTCTTGAGTCGCCAGTAGTCTCAAGTAGTCTCTTTGAGTCTAATGAGTACCCATTAGTCTGTTTGAGTCTCCAGTAATCTTTCTGAGTGTCATGAGTCCCAACTAGTCTCTCTGAGTGTCATGAGTCCCCAGTAGTCTCTTTGAGTCTCATGAGTCTCTAGTAGTCTCTCTGAGTCTCATGAGTCCCAAATAGTCTCTCTGAGTCTCATGAGTCCCCAGTAGTCTCTCTCAGTCTCATGAGTCCCCATTGGTCTCTTGAGTCTCCAGTAGTCTCTTTAAGTCTCACGAGTCTCCGGTAGTCTCTCTGAGTCTCCAGTAGTCTCTTTGAGTCTCATGAGTCTCCAGTACTCTCTCTGAGTCTCATGAGTCCCAACTAGTCTCTCTGACTCTCATGCGTCTCCATTAATCTCTTTGAGTCTCATAAGCAACCATTATTCTCTCTGAGTCTCCAGTAGTCTCTTTGAGTCTCATGAGTCTTCACTAGCCTCTCTGACTCTCATGAGTCCCCAGAAGTCTCTTTGAGTCTCATGAGTCTCCAGTAGTCTCTCTAAGTCTCATGAGTCCCAACTAGTCTCTGTGAGCCTCATGAGTCCCAGTAGTCTCTTATATATAGTCTCCAGCAATCTCAGAAGTTATACAAGTTGAAAAATGGAATTCCCATTCCTTTACTGATATTGTGGATAATTGAACCTATGTCGGTTCTGTGTTTTAGGTCAGAATGGCACAACTATATACTTAAGGAAGAGCATCATAATTTACACTCTTTTCATCATCAAGTGATGATTCTCAACTTGTGTTTCTCTCCATAAACATAAACAACTGAAGAGAAGCTATGCCATATATGTAACTTAAGCTACATCAAATGGCTCACAACAGCAATATTTCTGATTCATATAAGTGTGCAGATCTCTAATATTACGCAGTTTCATTGTTTAAAGTACATGCGATTTCAATTCACTAAATGTTCATGGTCAGCATATCGATTCCATACGTAAGGTTTATGCAATGTAATGTATATACATAATTATTATATTATATATATATAATTATATATGTTAGTGCTGTTCTAACGTAGCAAATAAATTTAGTGCTAGTATTAGTTCTAGTACTTATAGAAAAGTGTTTTGTTTAGTATTGGTTCTAATACTCAATCTTTAGTTTAGTATTAGTTCTAGTACCCAATACAGAAAAGTGTTTAATTTAGTATTTGTTCTATTACTCAATCTTTAGTTCAGTATTAGTTCCAGTACTTATAGAAAGGTGTTCAGTTTAGTATTGGTTCTAATAATCAATCTTTAGTTTAGTATTAGTTCTCGTACCAAATACAGAAAAGTGTTTAGTTCAGTATTGGTTCTAATACTCAATCTTTAGTTTAGTATTAGTTCAAGTACTCAATACCGAAAAGTGTTTAATTTAGTATTGGTTCTAATACTCAATCTTTAGTTTAGTATTAGTTCTAGTACCCAAAAGACTAACAGAGACTCATGAGACTGAAAGAAAATAATCTTCATGGTTACTATATAATAATAACCACAATAATGTAATTATATTTGGTGCCTGCAACACCGAGATAGTACCGTTTTACTGACCTTGTTCCATCTTTAGTAGATTCCAGTCTAAACCACTCATTATCAGCATCTTTGTTGTTAGTAACATACTGTAAGAATTTAGGAACATTTAGTAAGCTAAAATGAAAAATTTAAATTCTTTTCATCTTTCTTAACAAAGTGCTGGTATTAGTGCTGTCATAATAGTTTTACAGAGCTGTTTAAATGGAGTCTTATCTGTAGCTACAACCAGGCCTTTCTTGCATGATCATGGTCATCCAACATGTCATGTAATTAATATGAAGATATCTCAAAGAATGTTTTTCAGTCCACATGTGACAAAGACTATAAGATGGTACATGTAGCTAGAGTCTAGGATTTATTCCAAGGCGACTCAAAGGCATGTATGTTAAAGTAATTTTGTGGCTAATGTTCACATTCATGATAACCTCAAAATATCGTATTAATTATGCAGCATCTCAATAATGAAGCAATGGATTGAATTTGACGTACAAAAAAAAATAATGGGAAGGATAGTTATATGAATATAATGTCATCACTCAAGGTAATAATATAATATAATATATATAATATTCGCAATGATTATTCCACTGTAATAACTCCACAGTACTCTGGTCAATATGCTATACCTTTAGTAACATGGCATTGCTAGTCTGCTCTACCAAGAGAGGTGTATTCTGCATACACCTCTCTTGGTAGAGCAGACTAAGCAGTTTATTACAGGTGTAATAAACTATCAGTGAAAACATTTAGGCCCAATAATTATACCCCCGGGTGGGTGTGGCTTCCAAAAAATACAGAATGGAACCAGATTGTATGCAGCAAGAAGCTTGCAAGACTAGAAACTGATTGGAGTAGTATCCGCCCACGGAAAAGACTACAACCTTAACTTTCTTAATTAATGATACTGCTAAGTTTAACTGTTAACTTTCTTAATTAATGATACTGCTAAGTTTAACTGTTAAGGTGGTACTAGGGAGTGGGCGGATGCGACTCCAATCAGTTTCAAAATAGAATATTATATAATATGACTCTAACCTGGTGTAATGGCAACCTTCATATCTTCTAATCACCTTTATAGGGTCCTGGAATTGATAAAACATATATAAAATGTCCATTTTTGTAATCGCAATAAGTACAAAACGGAGAAAGCCACGCCCACCAATCATGGCGTGCACCAAGTACAATGCATTTAGAGAAAACAAATAGAGCCGTTTTCTGGAAATTCATTTTACTTTTATAGTTACAAGAGGCTGAAGAAAGCTCAATTCTGTAGCTTTTCACTGAAACCATAAAATCTACCTTTCTAGGCACTATCAAACTCCGATCTTTCTCAGAGAGCAACTACAGTTACCCGCCATTGTTTCCCACCCACCGCCCCCTCCACCACCCGTGGGGCGTGTTTAGGTTTGTTTCTGAAAATAAACTATCAGTGAAAACATTTAGGCCCAATAATTATACTCCCGGGTCGGTGTGGCTTCCAAAAAATACAGAACGGAACCAGATTGTATGCAGCAAGAAGCTTGCAAGACTAGAAACTGATTGGAGTAGCATCTGCCCACGGAAAAGACTACAACCTTAACTTTCTTAATTAATGATACTGCTAAGTTTAACTGTTAACTTTCTTAATTAATGATACTGCTAAGTTTAACTGTTAAGGTGGTACTAGGGAGTGGGCGGATGCGACTCCAATCAGTTTCAAAATAGAATATTATATAATATGACCAAACAGGTGTCCACAAGGACTCATTAGGAGTCCACTAGGATCCAATAGGAGTCCACTAGGATAAATTAGGATTCCACTATGACGCAATAGGAGTCTACTTCGACCCAATAGGAGTCCAAGAGGACACAATATGAGTCTTCTAAAACCCAATAAGCATCCAGTAGAACACAATAGGAGTCCAATAGGAGTCCACTAGGACCCATTAGGAGTCCAATATGACCCAACATGTGTCCATTGGGACCCATTAGGAGTCCACAAGGACGCAACAGGAGTCAAATAGGAGTCCACTAGGACCCAATAGGAGTCCAATAGGACCCAAAATGTGTCCATTGGCACCAATTAGGAGTGCAATAGGACCCAATACGATTCCAATAGGAATCCACTAGCACCCCTTAGGAGTCCATTAGGACCCATTAGCATTCCACTAGAACCCAATAGGAGTCCACTAAAACCCATTAGGAGTCCATTAGAACCCAAAAGGTGTCCACTAGGACCCGATAGGAGACCACTAGGACCAAATAGGAGTCTACTAGGACCCATTAGGAGTCCAATAGGACCCAACAGGAGTCCATTTGGACCCAATAGGAGTCCACTAGCACCCATTAAGAGCCCACTAGGACCCAATATGAGTCCACTAGGACCCATTAGGAGTCCAATAGTACCCACTAGGAGTCCACTAGGACAAAATAGGAGTCCAATAGGAGTCCACTAGGACTCTTTAGGAATCCACTAGGACCCAAATTTTTCCACAAGGACCAATAAGGAGTCCACTACGACCCATGAGTATTCCACCAGAACCAAATAAGAGGATCCAATAGTTGTCCAACAGGAGTCCAGTAGGACCCTTTAGGAGTACACTGGGACCCAATATGAGTCAGCTAGGACCCATTAATAGTCCACTATAACTAAATAGGAGTCCACTATTACCGTCCACTAGTACCCATAAAGAGTCTATTCGGACCCATTAGGAGTCCAGTAGCCCCCAATAGGAGTCCAATAGGAGTCCAACAGGACCCAATAGGAGTCCAATAGAATTCATTAGGAGTCCACTAGGACCCAATAGAAGTCCAATAGGACCCAAAAGGAGTCCATTGGGACCCAATAGGAGTCCAAAAAGACCCATTAGGAGTCCACTAGGACCCATTAGCATTCTAATAGAACCCAAAAGTTGTCTACTAGGAACCAATAGCAGTCCAATAGGAGTAATAAGAGTCATCTATGACCCAAGAGGAGTCCAACATGACTCCACTAGGACCCAACAGGAGTCCACTAGGACGCAAAATAAGTCCACTAGGACCCTTTAAGAGTCCACTAGAACCCAATAAGAGTCCTCTAGGACTCAATAGTAGTCCAACAGGAGTCCACTTCGACCCAATAGGAGTCCAATAAGAGTCCACTAGGACCCTTTATGAGTCCACTACGCCCAAAGAGAAGTCCATTAGGACCCAAAATGAGTACACTAGGACCCATTAGGCGTACCCATTAGGAATCCACTAGGACCCAGTCGGAATCCAATAGGACCCAAGAGGAGTCCAATAGGACCCAACAGGTGTCCATTGGGACACATTAGGAGTCCACAAGGACCGTCAAATAGGAGTCCAGTAGGACACAATAAGAGTCCATTAGGACCTAATAGGAGTCCACTCAGAAAAATTAGAATTCCAGTAGGACGAAATGGGAGTCTACTTCGACCCAATATGAGTCCAATAAGAGTCCGCTAGGACCCATTAGGAGTCCACTAGGACCCATTAGCATTCCAATAGAACCCAAAAGTTGTCTACTAGGAACCAATAGCAGTCCATTAGGAGTCCGCTAGGACCCAATTAGAGTCATCTATGACCCAAGAGGAGTCCAACATGAGTCCACTAGGACCCAACAGGAGTCCAATAAGAGTCCACTAGGACCCTTTACGAGTCCACTACGACCCAAGAGGAGTCCACTAGGATGCAAAATGAGTCCACTAGGACCCATTAGGAGTCCACTAGGACCCACTAGGAGTCCACTAGGACCCATTAGGATTCCACTAGAACGCAATAGGAGTCCAGTAGGACCTATTAGGAGTCCAATAGGAAACATCATGTGTCCTTTGGGACCCATTAGGAGTCCACAAGAACCCACCAGGAGTCCAATGGTAGTGCAATAGGACACATTAGGAGTCCACTACGACTCAATATGAGTCCCCTAGGACCCAATAGGAGTCCAATAAGAGTCCACTAGGACATAATATGAGTCCAATAGGATCCAATAGGAGTCCACTAGGACAAATTAGGATTCCATTAGGACGCAATAGGAGTCTACTTGGACCAAATATGAGTACAATAGGAGTCCACTAGGACCCAATAGAAGTCCCATAGGAGTCCACTAGGACCCTTTAGGAGTCCAAATAAGACCAAATAGGAGTCTTCTAGGAGCCATTAGGAGTCCACCAGGACCCAATAGGAGTCCAATACGACCCCATAGGAGTCTAATAGGAGTGCACTAGGTCCAATAAGGAATCCACTAGGACCAGTCCTCTAGGACCCAATACTAGTCCAACAGGAGTCCACTTCGACCCAATAGGAGTCCAATAAGAGTCCACTAGGACCCTTTATGAGTCCAGTACAACCAAAGAGGAGTCCACTAGGACGCAAAATGAGTCCAATAAGAGTCCACTAGGACATAATATGAGTCCAATAGGATCCAATAGGAGTCCACTAGGACAAATTAGGATTCCACTAGGACGCAATAGGAGTCTACTTGGACCAAATATGAGTACAATAGGAGTCCACTAGGACCCAATAGAAGTCCCATAGGAGTCCACTAGGACCCTTTAGGAGTCCAAATAAGACCAAATAGGAGTCTTCTAGGAGCCATTAGGAGTCCACCAGGACCCAATAGGAGTCCAATACGACCCCATAGGAGTCTAATAGGAGTGCACTAGGTCCAATAAGGAATCCACTAGGACCAGTCCTCTAGGACCCAATACTAGTCCAACAGGAGTCCACTTCGACCCAATAGGAGTCCAATAAGAGTCCACTAGGACCCTTTATGAGTCCACTACGACCAAAGAGGAGTCCATTAGGACCCAAAATGAGTACACTAGGACCCATTAGGCGTACCCATTAGGAATCCACTAGGACCCAATCGGAATCCAATAGGACACAAGAGGAGTCCAATAGGACCCAACAGGTGTCCATTTGGACACATTAGGAGTCCACAAGGACCCAAATGGAGTCCAATAGGTGTCCAATAGGACCCAATAGGACCCAATATGAGTCCCCTAAGACCCATTAGGAGTCAACTAGTACCCAATAGGAGTCCACTAGGACCCCACAGGAGTCCATTAGGATCCAATATGAGTCCACTAGGACCCAATAGGAGTCCACTAGCACCGAACAGGAGTGCAATAGGACACATTAGGAGTCCTGTACGACCCATTATGAGTCCACTAGGACCCATTAGGTGTCCACTACGACCCAATACGAGTCCAATAACAGTCCACTAGGACATAATATGAGTCCACTAGGACCCAATAGGAGTCCACTAGGTCAAATTAGGATTCCACTAGGACGCAATAGGAGTCTACTTGGACCAAATAAGAGTACAACAGGAGTCAACTAGGACCCAATAGGAGTCCAATAGGAGTCCAATAGGAGTCCACTAGGATCCCACTAGAACACAATAGGAGTCCAGTAGGACCAAATAGGAGTCCAATAGGAGTCCAATAGGACCCAATATGAGTCCAATATGAGTCCAATAGGACCCAATAGGAGTCTACTTTGACCAAGTACGAGTCAATTAGAACCCAATAGTTGTCCTATAGGAGTCCAGTAGGATCCATTAGGAGTACACTAGGACCCAATAGGAGTCCCCTAGGACCCAATAGGAGTCCATTAGGACCCAATAGGAGTCCATTAGGACCCAATAGGAGTCCAATATGAGTCCACTAGGATCCCACTAGAACACAATAGGAGTCCAGTAGGACCAAATAGGAGTCCAATAGGAGTCCAATAGGACCCAATATGAGTCCACTAGGACCCAATAGGAGTCCACTAGCACCGAACAGGAGTGCAATAGGACACATTAGGAGTCCTGTACGACCCATTATGAGTCCACTAGGACCCATTAGGTGTCCACTACGACACAATACGAGTCCAATAACAGTCCACTAGGACATAATATGAGTCCACTAGGACCCAATAGGAGTCCACTAGGTCAAATTAGGATTCCACTAGGACGCAATAGGAGTCTACTTGGACCAAATAAGAGTACAACAGGAGTCAACTAGGACCCAATAGGAGTCCAATAGGAGTCCACTAGGATCCCACTAGAACACAATAGGAGTCCAGTAGGACCAAATAGGAGTCCAATAGGAGTCCAATAGGACCCAATATGAGTCCAATATGAGTCCAATAGGACCCAATAGGAGTCTACTTTGACCAAGTACGAGTCAATTAGAACCCAATAGTTGTCCTATAGGAGTCCAGTAGGATCCATTAGGAGTACACTAGGACCCAATAGGAGTCCCCTAGGACCCAATAGGAGTCCATTAGGACCCAATAGGAGTCCATTAGGACCCAATAGGAGTCCAATATGAGTCCACTAGGACATATAAGGAGTCCACTAGGACCCATTAGGATTCCACTAGAACACAATAGGAGTCCAGTACGACCAAATAGGAGTCCAATAGGAGTCCAATAGGACCCAATAGGAGTCCAATAGGAGTCCAATATGACCCAATAGGAGTCCAGTAAGACACATAAGGAGTACAATAGGACCCAATAGGAGTCTGCTATGACCAATTACGAGTCAATTAGAACACATTAGTTGTCCAATAGGAGTCCAGTAGGACCCATTAGGAGTACACTAGGACCCAATAGGAGTCCACTAGGACACAATAGGAGTCCAATAGGAGTCCAATAGGACCCAATAGGAGTCCAGTAAGACTAATAAGGAGTACAATAGGATAAATTAGGATTCCACTAGGACGCAATAGGAGTCTACTTGGACCCAGTAGGAGTCCAAAAGGAGTCCACTAGGACCAAATAGGAGTCCACTAGGGCAAATTAGGATTCCACGAGGACGCAATAGGTGTCTAATTGGACCCAATAGGCATCCAATAAGACTCAACTAGGACCCACTAGGAGTCCACTAGGACCCAATAGGAGTCCAACAGAAGTCCATTAGTACCAATAACGAGTCTTATAGTACCCATTTGGATTCAGCAAGAACCCAATAGGAGTCCAGTAGGACACAATAGGAGTCCAATAGGAGTTAAATAGGACACAATAGGAGTCCAGTATGACACATAAGGAGTATAGAGGACCTAATAGGAGTCTGCTAGGACCCATTACGAGTCAATTAGAACCCAATAGTTGTCCAATAGGAGTCCAGTAGGACGCATTAGGAGTAAACTAGGACCCAATAGCAGTCCACTTTGGACCCATTCGGAATCCACCAGGACCCAATATGAGTCCACTAGGACACAATAGGAGTCCATTAGTACTCATTAGGAGTCCACAAGCACACAATAGGAGTCCAATAGGACCCATTAGGAGCCAAATACGACCCAACATGTGTCCATTGGGACCAATTAGGAGTCCACAAGGACCCAAAAGTAGTCCAATAGGAGTCCACTATATAGGACACAACAGGAATCCACTAGGAGTCCACTAGAACCCAAACGTTGTCGACTAGGAACCAACAGTAGTCCAATAGGATACCACTAAGACCCAATAGGAGTCCTCTAGGACCTAAACGGAGTCCAATTGGAGTCCACTAGGACCCATTAGGAGTCCACTAGTACCCAATAGGAGTATTCTAGGACCCATTAGGAGTCCATTTGGACCCAATAGGAGTCCACTAGCACCCATTAGGAGCCCACTAGGACCCAATATGAGTCCACTAGGACCCATTAGGAGTCCAATAGTACCCACTAGGAGTCCACTAGGACAAAATAGGAGTCCAATAGGAGTCCACTAGGACCCTTTAGGAGTCCACTAGGACCCAAATTTTTCCACAAGGACCAATAAGGAGTCCACTACGACCCATGAGTATTCCACTAGAACCAAATAAGAGTCCACTAGGATCCAATAGTTGTCCAATAGGAGTCCAGTAGGACCCATTAGGAGTACACTGGGACCCAATATGAGTCAGCTAGGACCCATTAGGAGCCCACTAGGACCCAATATGAGTCCACTAGGACCCATTAGGAGTCCAATAGTACCCACTAGGAGTCCACAAGCACACAATAGGAGTCCAATAGGACCCATTAGGAGCCAAATACGACCCAACATGTGTCCATTGGGACCCATTAGGAGTCCACAAGGACCCAAAAGTAGTCCAATAGGAGTCCACTAGGACACAACAGGAAGTCCACTAGAACCCAAACGTTGTCGACTAGGAACCAACAGTAGTCCAATAGGATACCACTAAGACCCAATAGGAGTCCTCTAGGACCTAAACGGAGTCCAATTGGAGTCCACTAGGACCCATTAGGAGTCCACTAGTACCCAATAGGAGTATTCTAGGACCCATTAGGAGTCCAATAGGACCCAACAGGAGTCCATTTGGACCCAAGAGGAGTCCACTAGCACCCATTAGGGGTCCACTAGGACCCAAGAGGAGTCCACTAGGACCCATTATGAGTCCAATCAGGGTCCACTAGGACCCATTAGGATTCCAATAGAACCCAAAAGTTGTCTACTAGGAACCAATAGCAGTCATCTATGACCCAAGAGGAGTCCAACATGAGTCCACTAGGACCCAACAGGAGTCCCCTGGGACCAAAAATGAGTCCACTAGGACCCATTAGGGGTCAACTAGGACCCACTAGGAGTCCAATAGGACCCGTTAGGAGTCCAATAGGACCCGATATGTGTATATTGGGAGACATTAGGAGTACCCAAATGGAGTCAAATAGGAGTCTAGTAGGACCCAACAGGAGTCCATTGGGACCTAATAGGAGTCCACTAAAACCCTTTAGAAGTCTACAAGGACAAAAAAGGAGACCATTAGGAGTCCACTAGGACCCAATAGGAGTCCACTAGGAGAAATTAGGATTCCACTAAAACTCAATAGGAGTCTATTTGGACCCAATAGAACTTCAATAGGAGTCCACTAGGACCCTATAGGAGTCTTCTAGGACAAATTATGAGTCCACTAGGAACAAATACGAGTCCTCTAGGACCCAATAGTAATCCAATAGAAGTCCACTAGGACCAATAACGAGTCCAATAGGACCCATTAACATTCCACTAGAACCCAATAGGAGTCCAGTAGAACACAATAGGAGTCAAATAAGAGTCCAATAGGACCCAACAGGAGTCCAATAGGACACCTAACGAGTACAATAGGACCCAATAGAAGTCCACTAGGACTCATTAGGAGTCAAATAAGACGCAAAAGGTGTCGAATTGGATTCAACTAGGACACTTTAGGATTCCTCTAGGACGCAAAAGGTGTCCACAATGACCCATAAGGAGTCAGCAAGGATTAATAGTCCACTATAACCCAATACGAGTCCACCATTACCGTGCAATAGGACCCATAAAGAGTCCACTAGGACCATTTAGGATTCCACAAGGACCCAAGAGGAGTCCACCAGGACGCATTATGAGTCCAAAAGGAGTCCACTAGGACCCTTTAGGAGTCCACTAGGACCCGATATGTATCCACAAGGACCCATAAGGAGTCCACTAGGACCAATTAGGATTCCAATAGAACCCAAGAGGCGTCCAGTAGAACACAATAGGAGTCCAATAGGAGTCCTGTAGGACCATATAGGAGTCCACTAGGAACCAATATGAGTCCACTAATACCCATTAGGAGTCCATAAGGACCAAACATGTGTCCATTGGGACCCAATAGGAGTCCTCAACGACTAAAGAGAAGTCCAATAGGAGTCCGATAGGAGTCCACTAGGACCCAATAGGAGTCCACTAGTACCCAACGGGAGTCCATTGGGATCCAATAGGAGTCCACAAGGACCCAAAAGGAGTCAAATAAGAGTCCATTAGGACACAATGGCAGTCCACTAGGACTCAATAGGAGTCCACTAGGACAAATTAGGATTCCACTAGAACCCTATAAGAGTCCACTAGGATCCAATAGTTAATTGTCCAATAGGAGTCCAGTAGGACCCATTAGGACTAAACGGGGACCCAATAGGAGTCAGCTAGGACCCATTAATAGTCCACTATAACCCAATAGGAGTCCAGTATTACCGTCCACTAGGACCCATAAAGAGTCCACAAAGACCAATTAGGAGTCCAATAGGACCCAATAGGACCCAATAGGAGTCCACTAGGAGTCCTCTAGGACCCATTATGAGTCCACTAGGATGCAAGAGGAGTCTACTTGGACCATTAAGAGTCCAATTAGAGTCCACTAGGACTCATTAGGATTCCACTAGGACCCATTAGGATTCCACTAGGACGCAATAGGAGTCTACTTTGACCAAATAAAAGTGCAATAGGAGTCCACTAGGACCCAATAGGAGTCCAATAGGAGTCCACTAGGACCCTTTAGGAGTCCACTAGGACTCAATAGGAGTCTTCTAGGAGACATTAGGAGTCCCCCAGGACCCAATAGGAGTCCAATAGGACCCCATAGGAGTCCCATAGGAGTCCACTAGGACCCAATAGGAGTCCACTAGGAGAAATTTGGATTCCATTAGGACGCAATAGGAGTCTACTTGGACCCAATAGGAGTTCAATAGGAGTCCACTAGGACCAAATAGGAGTCCACTATGACCCAATATGAGTCCAATTGGAGTCCAAAAGGACCCAACAGGAGTCCAATAGAAGTCCACTAAGACCCATTAGGAGTCCAATAGGATCCAACATGTGTTCATTGGGATCCATTAGGAGTAAACAAGGACCTAACAGGAGTCCAATAGGAGTCCACTAGGACCCAATAGGAGTCCACTAGGACCCATTAGGATTCCACTAGTACCTAAAAGTTGTCGACTAGGAACCAATAGTAGTCCAATAGGAGTCCGCTAGGACCCAATAGGAGTCCTCTTGGACCCAATAGGAGTCCAATAGTAGTCCACTAGGAACCTCTAGGATTCCACTAGGACCAGATAGGAGTCTCCTAGGACCCATTAGGAGTCCAATAGGAGTTCAATATGAGTCCACTAGGAAACAATAGGAGTCCAATATGAGTCCACTAGGCCCAATAAGGAGTCCACTAGGGCCCATTAGGATTCCACTAGGACGCAATAGTAGTACAGTAGGACCAAATAGGAGTCCAATAGGAGTCCACTAGGACCCAATAGGAGTCCACTAGGACCCAATAGGAGTCCGCTAGGACCCAATAGGAGTCCACTAGGATCCATTAGGAGTCCAATAGGACCTAACAGGAGTCCATTAGGACCCAATAGGAGTCCACTAGGATCCATGAGGAGTCCACTAGGACCCAATTGGAGTCAGATAGGAGTCCACTAGGACCAATAAAGAGTCCACTAGGACCCATCAGGATTCCACTAGAACGCAAGAGGAGTCCAGTAGGACCAAATAGGAGACCAATAGGAGTCCAATAGGACCCAATAGGAGTCCAGTAGGATCCATTAGGTGTCCACTACGACCCAATAGGTGTCCACTAGGACCCATTAGGAGTGCAATAGCACCAAACAGGAGTCCATTGGGACACAACAAGAGTCCACTAGGACCCATTAGGAGTCCAATAGGAGTCCTCTAGGACCCTTTAGGAGCCCACTAGTACCCAATACGAGTCTTCTAGGAACCATTAGGACTCCAATATAACCCAATAGGAGTCCAGTAGGACCAAATAGGAGTCCACTATGAGTCCAATAGGACCCAATAGGAGTCCAATAGGACACAATATGAGTCCACTAGGACCCATTAGGAGTCCACTAGGACCCAATTGGAGTCCACTAGGACCCATTAGGAGTCCACTAGGACCCAATAGGAGTCCACTAGGACACATTAGGTGTCCAATAGGATCCAACAGGAGTCCATTGGGACCCAATAGGAGTCCACTACGACCCATAAGAAGTCCACAAGGACCCAAAAAGAGTCCAAAAGCAGTGCACTAGGACCCAATAGGTGTCCTATAGGAGTCCACATGTGTCCATTGGGACCCATTAGGAGTCTACAAGGACCCAACTGGAGTCCAATAGGAGTCCACTAAGACACAATAAGAGTCCACTAGGACCCAATAGGAGTCCACTAGGACAAATTAGGATTCCACTATGACGCAATAGGAGTGTACTTGGACCCAATAGGAGTCCAAAAGGAGTCGAATACGACCCAATAGGAGTCCAATTGGAGTCCACTAGGACCCAATAGGAGTCTTCTAGGACCCATTAGGAGTCCACTAGGACCCAATAGGAGTCCACTAGGAGTCCACTAGGACCAATAAGGAGTTCACTAGGACCCATTAGGATTCCACTATGACCCAATAGGAGTCCAGTAGGACCCAATAGGAGTCCAATAGGAGTCCAATAGGACCCAATAGGAGTCCAATAGGACCCAATATGAGTCCACTAGGACCCAATAGGAGTCCACTAGGACCCATTAGGAGTCCAATAGGACCCAACATGTGATATGCACTAAATCATTCTTTATGGTGCACTAAACATTTTAATGTTATTGTGGCACTTGCGCAGGCCAATAAGCTCTCAATTAGATGAAGCACATGTTTGTTTATGTATTATCTAATATCAACCTTTAATCTTTTTTCAGCCCCCACCCTTGTATAACATTAAAATGCTTGAATTCACGTTCATCCTTCATCATCACAATGATCATCAAATGTACGTATGTGTGGATGTGCATGTGCATGTGTATGTATGTGTGTATGCATGTACGTGTGTAGACACTGTGTACGTATGTGTATGTATGTATTTGTATGTATATGTGTGGGTGTATGACATACATAACATTTTAGTGTGTTATATGTACTAGTGTTGTTTTAGTATTTAAATATTGTTTTAGTTATGATTTTAGTTATAGTTCAGAGTTTCAAAATCTTGTTGATTTTCTTATAGTTTTAGTAACAAATCGAAAAATGCTGTTTTAGTTCTGGTTCCAAACTTGAGAGAAGTTTTGATTCTGATTCAGTTCCCGTTATAAATTTTTTAAATGTTATTGATCTTGTTCCTGGTTTTTGAGTAGTTCTTGATAACTCATTAAGTAATGAATGAAATTAAACTTTTGAATGAATGATCCAACTACTACTATTACACATGTACATATTAATGTACTTCTTGTTAAGTAATGATCAATGAATTGAAAAATGTGGTGTATTGCGATATCTGTTGTATACTTGTTAGCTCTAAGATATGAATTAATATTTTTCATTTTAGTTCTGTTCTAGTTCTAGTTCACAATCCAACAATGGTTTTAGTTATGATTTAGTTCTGGGTCTAAGTTTCAAATAATTTTTAGTTATAGATTAGTTCCGAGAGCTAAAATTGAAAAGGGGTATTTTAGTTTTAGTACCGATAGAACTAAAACAACATGAATATGTACATACCCTGTATGTAGATATAACCCACTGAAATGTTATGAATATTACATGTACATGCATACATGTTATGATACACACACCATGTGCATACATATCTACATTCACACATAGCAATACAAGTTCATTTGCCAAAATAACATTTTCTTCCAATTGGTAAGTAATCTCTTCTGGAATATGTTTTACTCTGAGAGTATAAACATTAATACTAGTAAACTAACGAAAACAACAGATACAAATAGGTGACTGATTATGCTCTAATCGATACATTTATTAGTATGTGGGACTCATTACAGGCAACATGCACGGGACAAGCACTAACAATTTACGATATTATTAAAGCACTTACCTAAACATTTTAGCACTTTTACCATCTAATTCGTTATTGCAGGTGCAGTAGATGGATAAGTCACAGGAATCTAATAAAA
This sequence comes from Petrosia ficiformis, assembly GCA_947044365.1. Taxonomy (NCBI): domain Eukaryota; kingdom Metazoa; phylum Porifera; class Demospongiae; order Haplosclerida; family Petrosiidae; genus Petrosia; species Petrosia ficiformis. The sequence continues at coordinate 31,977,453 of OX345636.1, forward strand.
AATAAAATCACAACATTAACAATGCACATGAATGATGCTGTAACTCGTATCGAATTCTCATATTTAAGGAGATTATGAATGTGCCAGCATTTACCAAACCATCTATAGACAAATATGTCATCATTTCCACATTCAATCAATACAGATGCTAAATATAGAAATGATGCACATTTTACTGGATCTGTCCTGGTGATGCAGGCACACAATATAATGACCTTTCTGTGGTTTAATTAATTAATTACTCTTCAGTCCCTAGCAGTCTATTAGCTCTCATGAGTCTCTTTGAATCTTGTGAGTCCGCATTGGTCTCTCTGAGTCTCATGAGTCCCCATCGGTCTCTTGAGTAACTAGTAGTCTCAAATAGTCTCTTTGAGTCTCATGAGTACCCATTAGTCTGTTTGAGTCTCCAGTAGTCTTTCTGAGTCTCATGAGTCCCAACTAGTCTCTCTCAGTCTCATGAGTCCCCATTGGTCTCTTGAGTCTCCAGTAGTCTCTTTGAGTCTCACGAGTCTCCAGTAGTCTCTTTGAGTCTCATGAGTCTCCAGTAGTCTCTCTGAGTCTCATGAGTCCCAACTAGTCTCTCTGACTCTCACACGTCTCCATTAATCTCTTTGAGTCTCATAAGCAACCATTATTCTATCTGTGTCTTCAGTAGTCTCTTTGAGTCTCATGAGTCTTCACTAGCCTCTCTGACTATCATGAGTCCCCAGAAGTCTCTTTGAGTCTCATGAGTCTCCAGTAGTCTCTCTAAGTCTCATGAGTCCCAACTAGTCTCTGTGAGCCTCATGAGTCCCACTAGTCTCTTACATGTATATATAGTCTCCAGCAATCTCAGAAGTTATACAAGTGGAAAAATGGAATTCCCATTCCTTTTATTTCCTTTTCTGATATCGTGGATAATTGAACCTATGTCAGTTCTGTGTTTTAGGTCAGATGGGCACAACTATATACTTAAGGAAGAGCATCATAATTTACACTCTTTTCATCAGCATGAAGTGATGATTCTCAACTTGTGTTTCTCTCCATAAAGATAAACAACTAAAGAGAAGCTATGCCATATATGTAAATTAAGCTACATCAAATGGCTAACAACAGTAATCTTTCTGATTCATATAAGTGTGCAGATCTATAACATTACGCAGTTTGTGTGACCATTGATTAAAGTTGACGCGATTTCAATTCACTAAATGTTCACGGTCAGCATATCAATTACATATATAAAGAATATGCAATGTAATGAACATAATTACATAACTATTATATTACATATATATAATTATATATATCAGTGCTGTTCTATTGCAGCAAATAAATTTAGTACTAGTATTAGTTCTAGTACTTACAAAAAAGTGTTTAGTTTAGTACTAGTTCTAATACTCAATCATTAGTTTAGCATTAGTTCAGGCACCAAATACAGAAAAGGGTTTAGTTAAGTATTGGTTGTAATACTCAATCTTTACTTTAGTATTAGTACTAGTAATAAATACAGAAAAGTGTATAGTTTAATATTTTTTTTAATACTCAATCTTTAGTTTAGTATATATTACACAATACAGAAAAGTGTTTAGTTTAGTATTGGTTCTCATACTCAATCTTTAGTTTAGTATTAGTTGTAGTACCCAATACTGAAAAGTGTTTTGTTCAGTTTTATTTCCCACACACAATCTTTAGTTTAGTATTCGTTCTAGTACTCAATACAGAAAAGTGTTTACCTTAGTAATGGTTCTAATATATAGTTTAGTATTAGTTCTAGTACTCAATACAGAAAAGTGTTTAGTTTAGTATTGGTTCTCATACTCAATCTTTAGTTTAGTATTAGTTCTAGTACTCAATACAGAAAAGTGTTTAGTTTAGTATTGGTTCTAGTATTCAATACAGAAACGTGTATAGTTTAGTACTGGTTCTAATACTCAATCTTTAGTTTAGCATTAGTTCTAGTACTCAATACAGAAAAGTAGTATGGGTTCTCATACTCAATCTTTAGTTTAGAATTAGTTCAAGTACCCAATACAGAAAAGTGTTTAGTTTAGTATTGGTTCTCATACTCAATCTTTAGTTTAGTATTAGTTCTAGTACTCAATACAGAAAAGTGTATAGTTTAGTATTGGTTCTAATACTCGATCTTTAGTTTAGTATTAGTTCTAGCACTCAATACAGAAAAGTAGTAATGGTTCTCATACTCAATCTTTAGTTTACAATTAGTTCAAGTACCCAATACAGAAAAGTGATTTGTTTAGTATTGGTTCTAACACTCAATCTTTAGTTTAGTATTAGTTCTAGTACTCTATACAGAAAAGTGTTTAGTCTAGTATTAGTTCCAGTACTTTTAGAAAAGTGTATAGTTTACTATTGGTTCCAATACTCAATCTTTAGTTTAGTATTAGTTCTAGTACTCAATACAGAAAAGTGTTTTGTTTAGTATTGGTTCTAACACTCAATCTTTAGTTTAGTATTAGTTCTAGCACTCAATACAGAAAAGTAGTATTGGTTCTCATACTCAATCTTTAGTTTAGTATTAGTTCTAGTACTCAATACAGAAAGGTGTTTAGTATAGTATTGGTTCTAATACTCAATCTTTAGTTTAGTATTAGTTCTAGTACTCAATACCGAAAAGTTTTTAGTTTAGTATTGGTTCTAATACTTAGTTTAGTATTAGTTCCAGTACTCAATACAGAAAAGTGTTTAGTTTAGTATTGGTTCTAATACTTAGTTTAGTATTAGTTCTAGTATTCAATACAGAAAATTGTATAGTTTAGTATTGGTACTAATACTCAATCTTTAGTTTATTATTAGTTCCAGTACTCAATATAGAAAAGTGTTTAGTTTAGCATTGGTTATAATACTCAATCTTTAGTTTAGTATTAGTTCTACTACTCAATACAGAAAAGTATTTAGTTTAGTATTGGTTCTAATACTCAATCTTTAATTTAATATTAGTTCTAGTACTCAACACAGAAAAGTGTTTAGTTTAGTATTGGTTCTAATACTAAGTTTAGTATTAGTTCTAGTACTCAATACAGAAAAGTGTTTAGTTTAGTATTGGTTCTCGTACTCAATCTTTAGTTTAGTATTAGTTCTAGTACTCAATACAGAAAAGTGTTTAGTTTAGTATTGGTTCTAATACTTAGTTTAGTATTAGTTTTAGTACCCTATACAGAAAAAGCGTTTAGTTTAATATTGGTTCTAATACTCAAACTTTAGTTTAGTATTAGTTCTAGTACTCAATACAGAAAAGTGTTTAGTTTAGTATTGGTTCTAATAATCAATCTTTAGTTTAGTATTATTTCCAGTACTCAATACAGGAAAGTGTTTAGTTTAGTATTGGTTCTAATACTTAGTTTAGTATTAGTTCTAGTACTCAATACAGAAAAGTGTTTAGTTTAGTATTGGCTCAATCTTTAGTTTAGTATTAGTTGTAGTACTCAATACAGAAAAGTGTTTAGTTCAGTATTGCTTCTAATACTTAGTTTAGTAATAGTTCTAGTACTCAATACAGAAAAGTGTTTAGTTCAGTATTGCTTCTAATACTTAGTTTAGTATTAGTTCTAGTACTCAATACAGAAAAGTGTTTAGTTTAGTATTGGTTCTCATACTCAATCTTTAGTTTAGTATAAGTTCTAGTACACAATACAGAAAAGTGTTTAGTTTAGTATTGGTTCTAATACTCAATCTTCAGTTTAGTATTAGTTCTAGTACCCAATACAGAAAAGTGTTTTGTTTAGTATTGGTTCTAATACTCAATCTTTAGTTTAGTATTAGTTCTAGTACACAATACAGAAAAGTGTTTAGTTTAGTATTGGTTCTAATACTCAATCTTTAGTTTAGTATTATTTCCAGTACTCAATACAGGAAAGTGTTTAGTTTAGTATTGGTTCTAATACTTAGTTTAGTATTAGTTCTAGTACTCAATACAGAAAAGTGTTTAGTTTAGTATTGGTTATAATACTCAATCTTTAGTTTAGTATTAGTTGTAGTACTCAATACAGAAAAGTGTTTAGTTCAGTATTGCTTCTAATACTTAGTTTAGTAATAGTTCTAGTACTCAATACAGAAAAGTGTTTAGTTCAGTATTGCTTCTAATACTTAGTTTAGTATTAGTTCTAGTACTCAATACAGAAAAGTGTTTAGTTTAGTATTGGTTCTCATACTCAATCTTTAGTTTAGTATTAGTTCAAGTACTCAATACAGAAAAGTGTTTTGTTTAGTATTGGTTCTAATACTCAATCTTTAGTTTAGTATTATTTCCAGTACTCAATACAGGAAAGTGTTTAGTTTAGTATTGGTTCTAATACTTAGTTTAGTATTAGTTCTAGTACTCAATACAGAAAAGTGTTTAGTTTAGTATTGGTTCTAATACTTAGTTTAGTATTAGTTCTAGTATTCAATACAGAAAAGTGTATTGTTTAGTATTGGTTCTCATACTCAATCTTTAGTTTAGTATAAGTTCTAGTACACAATACAGAAAAGTGTTTAGTTTAGTATTGGTTCTAATACTCAATCTTCAGTTTAGTATTAGTTCTAGTACCCAATACAGAAAAGTGTTTTGTTTAGTATTGGTTCTAATACTCAATCTTTAGTTTAGTATTAGTTCTAGTACACAATACAGAAAAGTGTTTAGTTTAGTATTGGTTCTAATACTCAATCTTTAGTTTAGTATTATTTCCAGTACTCAATACAGGAAAGTGTTTAGTTTAGTATTGGTTCTAATACTTAGTTTAGTATTAGTTCTAGTACTCAATACAGAAAAGTGTTTAGTTTAGTATTGGTTATAATACTCAATCTTTAGTTTAGTATTAGTTGTAGTACTCAATACAGAAAAGTGTTTAGTTCAGTATTGCTTCTAATACTTAGTTTAGTATTAGTTCTAGTACTCAATACAGAAAAGTGTTTAGTTCAGTATTGCTTCTAATACTTAGTTTAGTATTAATTCTAGTACTCAATACAGAAAAGTGTTTAGTTCAGTATTGCTTCTAATACTTAGTTTAGTATTAGTTCTAGTACTCAATACAGAAAAGTGTTTAGTTTAGTATTGGTTCTCATACTCAATCTTTAGTTTAGTATAAGTTCTAGTACACAATACAGAAAAGTGTTTAGTTTAGTATTGGTTCTAATACTCAATCTTTAGTTTAGAATTAGTTCTAGTACCCAATACAGAAAAGTGTTTTGTTTAGTATTGGTTCTAATAATCAATCTTTAGTTTAGTATTAGTTCTAGTATTCAATACAGAAAAGTGTATAGTTTAGTATAGGTTCTAATACTCAATCTTTAGTTTAGTATTAGTTCTAGTACTCAATACAGAAAAGTGTTTAGTTTAGTATTGGTTCTAATACTCAATCGTAATAGTTCTAGTTTTAATACAGGAAAGTGTTTAGTTTAGTATTGGTTCTAATACTCAATCTTTAGTTTAGTATTAGTTCTAGTACTCAATACAGAAAATAGTGATGCACCGATAGGCCCTTTTCACCGATATTCCGATAACTGATAATGGTCACTTAATATCTGCCGATAGTGATAGTCGATCCAATATTTTATTCAAAAGATAATTTTTATTAAAATGAGCCACAGATGTTTTGCACTCGTTGCTAACAGCATAGCGAGTGTCCTCAGCAACTGTAAAAAAGTTCCCTATTCTGGATGTTTTCGCCATCTTGATTCTCAGCTGCATCCTGTGCCTGTGTAAGGTCAAGGTCAAATGCATAATGCGCATGCGCAAAAACACGAGACTGCTTTTCTATCAGTATGGAAGCTTTTAACCGATATTTGATTCCCAGTTTGACTGTAATATATCGGCCGATACGATGGTCGATCAGATTATCGGTGCATCGCTAACAGGAAAGTGTTTAGTTTAGTATTGGTTCTAATACTCAATCTTTAGTTTAGTATTAGTTCTAGTACCCAATACAGAAAACTGTTTAGTTTAATATTGGTTCTAGTACCCAATACTGAAAACTGTTAAGTTTAGTATTGGTTCTAGTACCCAATCTTTAGTTTAGTATTAGTTTTAATACTCAAAGTTCAACTATACATATATATAATTATATATAATACATAAATATGTATTATATATATATATATATATATATATATATATATATATGTATGATATATATATATATATATATAATATATATATATATATATGTATGTATTATATATAATATATATAATTTATATATAATTATGTATGTATTATATATAATTTATAGATGTATTATATGTATTCTATATAATGTATAACAGTGGGAACTGATGAGACTCACAGGGGACTCATTAGACTCAGACTACTTGGGACTAATTAGACTAATGCGACTCAGGAATCATGAGACCAATCGGTAATCATAACACTCAAAGAGACTAGTTAGGACTCATGAGACTAAAAGAGACTAGTTGGGACTCATGACACTCAGAGAGACTAATGGAGACCCATGAGACTCAAAGAGACTAATTGGGACTCATGAGTCCTTACAAGTCTCTCTGAGTCTCATGAATCTCCAGTAGTCTCTTTGAGTCTCATGGGTCCTAACTAGTCTCATGAATTGGGACTCATGAGACTCAGAGAGACTAATGGAGACTCCTGAGACTGAAAAAAAACAACAATCTTCATGGTTACTGTATAATAATAACCACAATAATATAATTATATTTGGTGCCTGCAACACCGAGATAGTACCGTTTTACTGACCTTGTTCTATCTTTAGTAGATTCCAGTCTAAACCAGTCATTATCAGCATCTTTGTTGTTAGTAACATACTGTAAGATTTTAGGAACATTTAGTAAGCTAAAATGAAAAATTTAAATTCTTTTCATCTTTCTTAACAAAGTGCTGGTATTAGTGCTGTCATAATAGTTTTACAGACCTGTTTAAATGGAGTCTTATCTGTAGCTACAACCAGGCATTTCTTGCATGATCATGGTCATCCAACATGTCATGTAATTAATATGAAGATATCTCAAAGAATGTTTTTCAGTCCACATGTGACAAAGACTATAAGATGGTACATGTAGCTAGAGTCTAGGATTTATTCCAAGGCGACTCAAAGGCATGTATGTTAAACTAATTTTGTGGCTAATGTTCACTGACATTCATGATAACCTCAAAATATCATATTAATTATGCAGCATCTCAATAATGAAGCAATGGTTTGAATTTGACGTACAAAAAAAAAATAATGGGAAGGATAGTTATAATTATGTGTCATCACTCAAGGTAATAATATGATATAATATAATATTCCCAATGATTATTCCACTGTAATAACTCTAGAGTACTCTGGTCAATATGCTATACCTTTAGTAACATGGCATTGCTAGTCTACTCTACCTTTATAAGAGAGGTGTATTCTTCTTTTAATCTAGTCACCCTCTGATCACCATCCCGAGGACCTGCTCTGGTTGGAATAGCAGCCAACGTTCTTTTGTTGCTTCATCCACCATAATAATGTTGGGTGTGGTTAACACTAGACGTGATTGTGCGCACTTGGTTAATGGTTATGCTCATGGTCCTACCAAGATAGAAAACAGAATAAATAAGAGTCTATTGTGTGGAATTACAGTAGAAAAATATTGTAGGATAGTGTTACTGTTATTGTATTAATAATAGTAGTGTAGGTAAAGAAATAATATTGAAATGATTGTACTGCAAAATCTTTTGTGCATGTATATATAAAGAAAATATGTGAACATTATTAAAAAAAAAGTGAAATTTGTGTAAAGAAAAATAGATAGTATAGAATAATTATAAATCAAATATTGTGTAAAATAATATGGCAGGGGATTGTGTCAAAACTGAACATCTTTTTTTTTTAAATATTTTAAAATGCAATAAAAAAAAGACAACCATATGCATCTTCGCATACTATTAAGTAATAATATTCATCTTTCAAAACAATTATTATTTAAAGTCTGAAACACAAGAAGTGACAATGACAATAGTAGTGTATGTTATAATAATAATTAAGACAAATAGTGTATAATAAAATATTACTAAAATTAATAGTAGTATATAAAAAGAATAATTATAATGATTATTAATCAAAAAGGTAACAAAATTTGAAAAAAAAATTGTAAAAACCAGAAATAAACTATATGCAAGAAAGAAATTTAAAGTACTCTGAACTGGAGCAGTGGATGAGGCAGACTGCATGGAACCAGAGCACTGGATTAGATAGACTGGAAAAGCAGAACTGGATGAGGTAGACTGGAACCTGAGCACTGGATGAGGAAGGCTGGAACTACCCCACATGTAGCTAGATTTAGTGACTTGAAGAGACCTCCAGGAGCTGCAACATGGGGGTCAGTATACTAAGTGTCGTACAATTCTACAACCACGGCTGAACTAGCCACGAAAAAAAATTTTTTAATTACATAAAATATGCATTGCTAGCCAACCCTGATTGAAACAATGGAAGACGATCAGTATATGAGTACGAATCAGTATAGTGATTGCTAGTTGAATTGGGTCTTGTTTTCTTTAATCAGTCTTGATCCATCTATCCACTTTAGCGACATGAAAAGACCTTCGGTGTCCCCAACCTGGAGTGATTGCTTCTTGGGTCTTGCTTTCTTTATCTATCCACTTTAGAGAATTGAAGAGACCTTCGGTGTCCTCAACCTGGGCTTCTGTATAGTGATTGCTTCTGAGGTCTTGATTTCTTTAATCTTGATCCATCTATCTTGATCAATCTATCCACTTTAGTGACTTCAAGAGACCTTCGGCATCCCCAACCTGGGCGTCTGTATAGTGATTGCTTCTTGGGTCTTGCTTTCTTTAATTTAGATCCATCTATCCACTTTAGTGACTTTAAGAGACCTTCAGTGTCCACAACCTGGGCATTCGTAAAGTGATCGTTCTTGGGTCTTGCTTTCTTTAATCTTGATCCATCTATCCACTTTAGTGACTTGAAGAGACCTTTGGCATCCCCAAACTGGGCATTTCTAAAGTGATTGCTGCTTGGGTCATGCTTTCTTTAATCTTGATCCATCTATCCACTTTAGTGACATGAAGAGACCTTTGGTGTCCCCAACCTGGGCATCTGTATAGTGATTGCTTCTTGGGTCTTGCTTTCTTTAATCTTGATCCATCTATCCACTTTAGTGATTTGAAGAGAACTTCGGTGTCCACAACCTGGGCATTCGTAAAGTGATTGCTACTTGGGTATTGCTTTCTTTAATCTTGATCCATCCATACACTTTAGTGACTGGAAGAGACCTTTGGTGTCCCCAACCTGGACATCTGTATAGTGATTGCTTCTTGGCTATTGCTTTCTTTAATGTTGATCCATCTATCCACTTTAGTGACTTGAAGGGACATTCGGCATCCCCAACCTGGTCATCTGTATAGTGATTGCATCTTGTGTCTTACTGTCTTTAATCTTGATCCATCTATCCACTTTAGTGACTTGAAGAAGTCCCCAACCTGGGCATCTGTATAGTGATTGCTTCTTGGCTATTGCTTTCTTTAATCTTGATCCATTCATACACTTTAGTGACTGGAAGAGACCTTCGGTGTCCACAACCTGGGCATTCGTAAAGTGATTGCTTCTTAGGTCTCGCTATCCTTAATCTTGATCCATCTACCAACTTTAGAGACCTTCGGCATCCCCAGACTGGGCATTTCTATAGTGATTGCTGCTTGGGTCTTGCTTTCTTTAATCTTCATCCATCTATCCACTTTAGTGACTTGAAGAGACCTTCGGCATCCCCAACCTGGGCATCTGTATAGTGATTGCTTCTTGGGGCTTGCTTTCTTTAATCTTGATCCATCAATACACTTTAGTGATTCGAAGAGACCTTCACCATTCTCAACCTGGGTATCTGTATAGTGATTGCTTCTTGGGGCTTGCTTTCTTTAATCTTGATCCATCAATACACTTTAGTGACTCGAAGAGACCTTCAGCATTCTCAACCTGGGTATCTGTATAGTGATTGCTTCTTGGGTCTTCCTTTCTTTAATCTTGATCCATCCATACACTTTAGTGACTTGAAGAGACATACATAACATTTTAGTGTGTTATATGTACTAGTGTTGTTTTAGTATTTAAATATTGTTTTAGTTATGATTTTAGTTATAGTTCAGAGTTTCAAAATCTTGTTGATTTTCTTATAGTTTTAGTAACAAATCGAAAAATGCTGTTTTAGTTCTGGTTCCAAACTTGAGAGAAGTTTTGATTCTGATTCAGTTCCCGTTATAAATTTTTTAAATGTTATTGATTTTGATTTTGTTCCTGGTTTTTGATTAGTTTTTGATAACTCATTAAGTAATGAATGAAATTAAACTTTTGAATGAATGATCCAACTACTACTATTACACATGTACATATTAATGTACTTCTTGTTAAGTAACGATCAGTGAATTGAAAAATGTGGTGTATTGCGATATCTGTTGTAGAATTGTTAGCTCTAAGATACGAATTAATAGATTTCATTTTAGTTCTGTTCTAGTTCTAGTTCACAATCCAACAATGGTTTTAGTTATGATTTAGTTCTGGGTCTAAGTTTCAAATAATTTTTAGTTATAGATTAGTTCCGAGAGCTAAAATTGAAAAGGGGTATTTTTGGTTTTAGTACCGATAGAACTAAAACAACACGAATATGTACATACCCTGTATGTACATATAACCCACTGAAATGTTATGAATATTACATGTACATGCATACATGTTATGATACACACACACATGCGCATACATATCTACATTCACACATAGCAATACAAGTTCATTTGCCAAAATAACATTTTCTTACATTGTCTTCTTGGTGGTCGATATCCACCCCCTCCTCCTACTTCCCCAATTGGTAAGTAATCTCTTCTGGAATATGTTTTACTCTGAGAGTATGAAAATTAATACTAGTAAACTAACCAAAACGACAGATACAAATAGGTGACTGATTATGCTCTAATCTATACATTTATTAGTATGTGGGACTCATTACAGGCAACATGCACGGGACAAGCACTATGTGCTCTAAGAAGAATCTTTCAGCTGCTTTATGGTGCTTTGAAGTCATTTATCAATTACAGAACTCATGTTCGTACTTAAATACTTTAGTAAGTGTTGTTAAGCACATTTAAAACACTTTTTAATACTTAGGTCAGCTATGTGTCTGTCTCTCTCTACTAAGCTAGTTCACTAGTTGATTCTCACAACTGCTATACACGTTCCGTCATATCTATCTAGGTGTGTAGTACTGTCTACATGTATACATTTAGTTATAACTTTAAACTCCTCCCACTGTTTAATTTTCTCATTCGCTCTTTCTCTTGTTGCTATAAAGATAGAAAACAATAAATGAAAGCCAAATAATTACATTCAGTGGAGATGACTATTGAGCCTTATTAACATGGTAGACTTTTTATAATAAAAACTGAATGTTTCGACCCGAAGGTGTTCTTCAGTAGTACATGTATATAATTACATGTTCAAAACAAATTAAGTGTTCAGCAGATCCTTCTTATTAATGACCTTTCAGAGTTCAAACTTACTTTTAATCAATATTTCCTAATATACATATACATGTGTGCATATGTCTGACAATGTAAAATTAATAATTATATTTATGTATTTCAAATATATAAATTCAGGCACCTTCAATGGTTAACTTAATATTTCATCCTTGAAGAGCAAGTATTGCATTCCACATTTAACTGGCTTCTTAAAATTGCTCATCAAGAGTGGAGATATGCATTACCATGGTTACGTACACATGGATTTACACCTTCATTTTCACCACAAATTTGCATACTCCTCCTATATTAATACATGAATAATAAACTAAAGCCACACTTCTTCCACCTCAGTTTGATGTATGGCGGTCTGTTCATCTAAAGAATGTTGCATTTTCTCTTTCGCTCTCATCATAGCATCTTGATCACTCAGCTTTTACAGCATCTACAAAACAAACATTAATCATGCTATAACAATTTAGAAATCCCAAATAACAAGGGATGATTTTGGATTTAATTCTTTGACTTTCAAGAAAGAATCTAAACATTACAAGAATATACTTAAAAACTCATCTAAGGTTGGGCAATCATTCAATTATACATCCATAATTATTGCAATTAATAATTGTATTTCTACTTTACTTGCAATACTGCAAACTAAATAATTATTATTCCTATTTTACGGCTTAATCACAATTATCACATCAAGTACTTATTACAAGTTATAAAATCACTCAACTCTAAACTAACCAAAGTTCTGTTGTTCCTCCCATTCTAATCGTAACTTAAATACATAAAATCACTCAACCCTAAATCATCATCTGTCTATCTATCCATCCATCTATCCATCTATCCTTATTCCTATTCATGATTTAGTCATCCTTCTAGATATGTCCATCCCAAAACTTTTTCAGAGTTGCACATGCATATACTTATACAGATTACAGGATTGTGTTATACAACCTATATTCCATAATTGAAAATGCAGATCCAATCTGATATCATTGTCTATACTTTAGCATTAATCTAGTCACAGGAATGGGGCTTTAACATTAATCTAGTCACAGGAAAGGGACTTTAGCATTAATCTAGTTATAGCAATGGGGGAGCTTTAACATTACTCTAGACATAGGAATGGGGGTTTCAATATTGATAGGTTTAACATTAATCTAGTCATAGGAATGGGGAGTTTTAATATTAATCTAGTCATAGGAATGGGAGCTTTAACATGAATCATGGATGTCATGCAGCATAAAGTACTAAAGCTCATTCACATTCGCCTTGTCCTCAGAAAAATGTTTATAACTTTAGTTTGGAATGACCAACAATCTTTTTAGCTGCACCATTTTCATATAATTATCCTTCCCGTTCTTTTTTGTGCATGTCAAATTTCAATCAATTACTTCGTTATTGAGTTACAGTATAATCATGTATTAACCTTAAATCATACATTATAGTACATATAAAGTCATCACATCATAATTTTGAGGAATATAGTGAATGTGAACAGACTTTAGTGGAACCCCCCTATTCTGGACGCTATTCAGAGTGGGACCAAGTAAACTGTCCTGAGATTACAGTAATTGTCCTCATTTCAAGGCTGAGCATTTCAAAGTTTTCACACTATTTGGAAACTGAGTAGGTCCACAGCTAATTTAAAGCCTGAAGACCATGGCTGGGGATGAGACTAGTGGTAAATATAATTTGATGACATGGTTGCTCAATACAATTACCCGACTAACCATAAATCCGGCTCATTATTGAACATGACTATTTTTTTTTACCACAACCCCACCCTACTTTTAAACCTTAGGCTTAGCCCTTGGTTTCCAAATAGCCAATTGGTATGTAATCTATGTAATATATATATATATATATATATATATATATTAAGCATACCCGGTTTGGGATTAGGTGTCCTCATTTCAAGATCTTTCAATAGAGAGCCAGGTTCCATTCTTGCTTCAGTGATATACGATTGAGTGGGTGTCTGTCCTTCTCGGATACATTTGAGGGTAGTTTTTTGATGTAACCATTTGCTAACTGTAAATAGAAGTTGATGTGTTCACTTCTATAAATAAAAGCCACATCCAACCCTAACTAACAATGATACTGCCTATAGCTACAATGTGAATGGGCACTACAGCTTTCCCTTGTCCTGGTAATTAGTCCATTTCACTTAATTAATCACTATCAGACATATATGTAGCAGAGGTAGTCCAGCTGGCAAGCTGTGATTAACAATGATGTATTATTTAATACTTCACACAGGAGTACAGTACCTGACTTAATTCACTTTACATATTATCATGAGACCTACACTTTATTAAAGCGATCGTCAACTGTACTTCTAAGTAGTACTATAGTACTACCTTGTATTGTAATCATAGTAATGTGTGAATTCCCTTTACATTTATACAATGTATGTGATAGATAGCATAGTACTAACATGTAATACTGTGTAGTACATAAGTACAGTGTACTTCACTCAAAACGTACACTGTAGTCCATGGACTTACAGTGATAGTATGTAAACTTAATAATGTCAGGTACTGTATATCAGTATGTAATTATTTATTTATCTGATTGTGTGTACACACTACCAGCTAAGAAGAGAAAGATTGATGATAATGAGGACTACATGTAGGACCAAATTAGAGTCATCTATGACCCAAGAGGAGTCCAACATGAGTCCACTAGGACCCAACAGGAGTCCAATAAGAGTCCACTAGGACCCTTTACGAGTCCACTACGACCCAAGAGGAGTCCACTAGGATGCAAAATGAGTCCACTAGGACCCATTAGGAGTCCACTAGGACCCACTAGGAGTCCACTAGGACCCATTAGGATTCCACTAGAACGCAATAGGAGTCCAGTAGGACCTATTAGGAGTCCAATAGGAAACATCATGTGTCCTTTGGGACCCATTAGGAGTCCACAAGAACCCACCAGGAGTCCAATGGTAGTGCAATAGGACACATTAGGAGTCCACTACGACTCAATATGAGTCCACTAGGACCCATTACGAGTCCCCTAGGACCCAATAGGAGTCCAATAAGAGTCCACTAGGACATAATATGAGTCCAATAGGATCCAATAGGAGTCCACTAGGACAAATTAGGATTCCACTAGGATGCAATAGGAGTCTACTTGGACCAAATATGAGTACAATAGGAGTCCACTAGAACCCAATAGAAGTCCCATAGGAGTCCACTAGGACCCTTTAGGAGTCCAAATAAGACCAAATAGGAGTCTTCTAGGAGCCATTAGGAGTCCACCAGGACCCAATAGGAGTCCAATACGACCCCATAGGAGTCTAATAGGAGTGCACTAGGTCCAATAAGGAATCCACTAGGACCAGTCCTCTAGGACCCAATAGTAGTCCAACAGGAGTCCACTTCGACCCAATAGGAGTCCAATAAGAGTCCACTAGGACCCTTTATGAGTCCAGTACAACCAAAGAGGAGTCCACTAGGACGCAAAATGAGTCCACTAGGACCCATTAGGCATCCACTAGGACCCAATAAGAGTCCTCTAGGACGCAATAGTAGTCCAACAGGAGTCCACTTCGACCCAATAGGAGTCCAATAAGAGTCCACTAGGACCCTTTATGAGTCCACTACGACCAAAGAGGAGTCCATTAGGACCCAAAATGAGTACACTAGGACCCATTAGGCGTACCCATTAGGAATCCACTAGGACCCAATCGGAATCCAATAGGACACAAGAGGAGTCCAATAGGACCCAACAGGTGTCCATTTGGACACATTAGGAGTCCACAAGGACCCAAATGGAGTCCAATAGGTGTCCAATAGGACCCAATAGGACCCAATATGAGTCCACTAAGACCCATTAGGAGTCAACTAGTACCCAATAGGAGTCCACTAGGACCCCACAGGAGTCCATTAGGATCCAATATGAGTCCACTAGGACTCATTAGGAGTCCACAAGGACCCAAAAGGAGTCCAATAGGAGTCCACTAGGACACAATGGGAGTCCAATAGGACCCAATATGAGTCCACTAGGACCCAATAGGAGTCCACTAGCACCGAACAGGAGTGCAATAGGACACATTAGGAGTCCTGTACGACCCATTATGAGTCCACTAGGACCCATTAGGTGTCCACTACGACACAATACGAGTCCAATAACAGTCCACTAGGACATAATATGAGTCCACTAGGACCCAATAGGAGTCCACTAGGTCAAATTAGGATTCCACTAGGACGCAATAGGAGTCTACTTGGACCAAATAAGAGTACAACAGGAGTCAACTAGGACCCAATAGGAGTCCAATAGGAGTCCACTAGGATCCCACTAGAACACAATAGGAGTCCAGTAGGACCAAATAGGAGTCCAATAGGAGTCCAATAGGACCCAATATGAGTCCAATATGAGTCCAATAGGACCCAATAGGAGTCTACTTTGACCAAGTACGAGTCAATTAGAACCCAATAGTTGTCCTATAGGAGTCCAGTAGGATCCATTAGGAGTACACTAGGACCCAATAGGAGTCCCCTAGGACCCAATAGGAGTCCATTAGGACCCAATAGGAGTCCATTAGGACCCAATAGGAGTCCAATATGAGTCCACTAGGACATATAAGGAGTCCACTAGGACCCATTAGGATTCCACTAGAACACAATAGGAGTCCAGTACGACCAAATAGGAGTCCAATAGGAGTCCAATAGGACCCAATAGGAGTCCAATAGGAGTCCAATATGACCCAATAGGAGTCCAGTAAGACACATAAGGAGTACAATAGGACCCAATAGGAGTCTGCTATGACCAATTACGAGTCAATTAGAACACATTAGTTGTCCAATAGGAGTCCAGTAGGACCCATTAGGAGTACACTAGGACCCAATAGGAGTCCACTAGGACACAATAGGAGTCCAATAGGAGTCCAATAGGACCCAATAGGAGTCCAGTAAGACTAATAAGGAGTACAATAGGATAAATTAGGATTCCACTAGGACGCAATAGGAGTCTACTTGGACCCAGTAGGAGTCCAAAAGGAGTCCACTAGGACCAAATAGGAGTCCACTAGGGCAAATTAGGATTCCACGAGGACGCAATAGGTGTCTAATTGGACCCAATAGGCATCCAATAAGACTCAACTAGGACCCACTAGGAGTCCACTAGGACCCAATAGGAGTCCAACAGAAGTCCATTAGTACCAATAACGAGTCTTATAGTACCCATTTGGATTCAGCAAGAACCCAATAGGAGTCCAGTAGGACACAATAGGAGTCCAATAGGAGTTAAATAGGACACAATAGGAGTCCAGTATGACACATAAGGAGTATAGAGGACCTAATAGGAGTCTGCTAGGACCCATTACGAGTCAATTAGAACCCAATAGTTGTCCAATAGGAGTCCAGTAGGACGCATTAGGAGTAAACTAGGACCCAATAGCAGTCCACTTTGGACCCATTCGGAATCCACCAGGACCCAATATGAGTCCACTAGGACACAATAGGAGTCCATTAGTACTCATTAGGAGTCCACAAGCACACAATAGGAGTCCAATAGGACCCATTAGGAGCCAAATACGACCCAACATGTGTCCATTGGGACCCATTAGGAGTCCACAAGGACCCAAAAGTAGTCCAATAGGAGTCCACTAGGACACAACAGGAATCCACTAGAAGTCCACTAGAACCCAAACGTTGTCGACTAGGAACCAACAGTAGTCCAATAGGATACCACTAAGACCCAATAGGAGTCCTCTAGGACCTAAACGGAGTCCAATTGGAGTCCACTAGGACCCATTAGGAGTCCACTAGTACCCAATAGGAGTATTCTAGGACCCATTAGGAGTCCATTTGGACCCAATAGGAGTCCACTAGCACCCATTAGGAGCCCACTAGGACCCAATATGAGTCCACTAGGACCCATTAGGAGTCCAATAGTACCCACTAGGAGTCCACTAGGACAAAATAGGAGTCCAATAGGAGTCCACTAGGACCCTTTAGGAGTCCACTAGGACCCAAATTTTTCCACAAGGACCAATAAGGAGTCCACTACGACCCATGAGTATTCCACTAGAACCAAATAAGAGTCCACTAGGATCCAATAGTTGTCCAATAGGAGTCCAGTAGGACCCATTAGGAGTACACTGGGACCCAATATGAGTCAGCTAGGACCCATTAGGAGCCCACTAGGACCCAATATGAGTCCACTAGTACCCAAAAGGAGTATTCTAGGACCCATTAGGAGTCCAATAGGACCCAACAGGAGTCCATTTGGACCCAATAGGAGTCCACTAGCACCCATTAGGAGCCCAATATGAGTCCACTAGGACCCATTAGGAGTCCAATAGTACCCACTAGGAGTCCACTAGGACAAAATAGGAGTCCAATAGGAGTCCACTAGGACCCTTTAGGAGTCCACTAGGACCCAAATTTTTCCACAAGGACCAATAAGGAGTCCACTACGACCCATGAGTATTCCACTAGAACCAAATAAGAGTCCACTAGGATCCAATAGTTGTCCAATAGGAGTCCAGTAGGACCCATTAGGAGTACACTGGGACCCAATATGAGTCAGCTAGGACCCATTAGGAGCCCACTAGGACCCAATATGAGTCCACTAGGACCCATTAGGAGTCCAATAGTACCCACTAGGAGTCCACAAGCACACAATAGGAGTCCAATAGGACCCATTAGGAGCCAAATACGACCCAACATGTGTCCATTGGGACCCATTAGGAGTCCACAAGGACCCAAAAGTAGTCCAATAGGAGTCCACTAGGACACAACAGGAATCCACTAGGAGTCCACTAGAACCCAAACGTTGTTGACTAGGAACCAACAGTAGTCCAATAGGATAACACTAAGACCCAATAGGAGTCCTCTAGGACCTAAACGGAGTCCAATTGGAGTCCACTAGGACCCATTAGGAGTCCACTAGTACCCAATAGGAGTATTCTAGGACCCATTAGGAGTCCAATAGGACCCAACAGGAGTCCATTTGGACCCAATAGGAGTCCACTAGCACCCATTAGGAGCCCACTAGGACCCAATATGAGTCCACTAGGACCCATTAGGAGTCCAATAGTACCCACTAGGAGTCCACTAGGACAAAATAGGAGTCCAATAGGAGTCCACTAGGACCCTTTAGGAGTCCACTAGGACCCAAATTTTTCCACAAGGACCAATAAGGAGTCCACTACGACCCATGAGTATTCCACTAGAACCAAATAAGAGTCCACTAGGATCCAATAGTTGTCCAATAGGAGTCCAGTAGGACCCATTAGGAGTACACTGGGACCCAATATGAGTCAGCTAGGACCCATTAATAGTCCACTATAACTAAATAGGAGTCCACTATTACCGTCCACTAGTACCCATAAAGAGTCTATTCGGACCCATTAGGAGTCCAGTAGCACCCAATAGGAGTCCAATAGGAGTCCAACAGGACCCAATAGAAGTCCAATAGGATTCATTAGGAGTCCACTAGGACCCAATAGAAGTCCACTAGGACCCAATAGGAGTCCAATACGACCCAAACGGAGTCCATTGGGACCCAATAGGAGTCCACAAGGACCCATTAGGAGTCCACAAGTACCCAACAGGAGTCTAATAGAAGTTCACTAGGACACAGAAGGAGTCCACTAGGAGTCCAATAGGACCCAACAGGAGTCCAATAGAATTCCACTAAGACCAATAACGAGTCCAATAGGACCCATTAATATTCCACTAGAACCCAATAGGAGTCCAGTAGGACTCAAAAGGAGTACAATAGGAGTCCAATAGGACCCAATAGGAGTCCATTAGGACACCTAAGGAGTGCAATAGGACCCAATATGAGTTTGCTAGGACGCAATACGAGTCAATTAGAACCCAATAGTTGTCCAATAGGAGTAATTTAGGACCCATTAGGATTACACTACGACCCAAAAGACGTCCGATAGGACCCAATAGTAGCCACTAGGATCCATTAGGAGACCAATTGGATGCAAAAGGAGACCCATTAGGAGTCAGCTAGGACCCATTAGGAGTCCACTAGGACCCGATAGGAATCCAATGGGAAAAAGCAGGAGTCATTTGGGACCCAATAGGAGTCCTATACGACCCATTAGGAGTCCACTAGGACACATAAGGAGTACAAGAGGACCCAATAGGAGTCTGGTATGACCCATTACGAGTCAATTAGAAACCAATAGTTGTTCGATAGGAGTCCAGTAGGACGCATTAGGAGTACACTAGGACCCAATAGGAGTCCACTAGGACCCATTAGGAGTCCATTAGCACCCAAAAGGTGTCCATTAGGACCCAATAGTAATCCACTATGACCCAATAGGAGTCCACTAGGACACAATAGGAGTCAAATAAGACCCAACAGGAGTCGAATTGGACGCAAGAATAGTCCACTAGGACAAAATAGGAGTACACTTTCGACCCATTAGGAGTCTACTAGTACCCAATACGAGTCCACTAGGACACAATAGGAGTCCACTAGTTCTCATTAGGAGTCCACTAGCACCCAACAGGAGTCCAGTAGGACACCTAAGGAGTACAATAGGAGTCCACTAGGACCCATTATGAGTCCAATAGGCGTCCACTAGGACCCTTTAGGAGTCCACTAGGACCCAATCGGAGTCCAATAGAACCCAATATGAGTCCACTAGGACCCAATCGGAGTCCAATAGGACTCATTAGGAGTCGAATAGGACACAATAAGAGTCCACTAGGACAAATTAGGATTCCAGTAGGACGCAATAGGAGTCTACTTGGACCCAATAGGAGTCCGCTAGGACCCAATAAGAGTCCTCTAGGACCCAATAGTAGTCCAACAGGAGTCCACTTCGACCCAATAGGAGTCCAATAAGAGTCCACTAGGACCCTTTAAGAGTCCACTACGACCAAAGAGGAGTCCATTAGGACCCAAAATGAGTACACTAGGACCCATTAGGCGTCCACTAGGACCAATTAGGAATCCACTAGGACCCAATCGGAATCCAATAGGACCCAAGAGGAGTCCAATAGGACTCAACAGGTGTCCATTGGGACACATTAGGAGTCCACAAGGACCCAAATGGAGTCGAATAGGAGTCCAGTAGGACACAATAGGAGTCCATTAGGACCTAATAGGAGTCCACTAGGAAAAATTAGAATTCCAGTAGGACGAAATGGGAGTCTACTTCGACCCAATATGAGTCCAATAAGAGTCCACTAGGACCCATTAGGAGTCCACTAGGACCCATTAGCATTCTAATAGAACCCAAAAGTTGTCTACTAGGAACCAATAGCAGTCCAATAGGAGTAATAAGAGTCATCTATGACTCAAGAGGAGTCCAACATGACTCCACTAGGACCCAACAGGAGTCCAATAAGAGTTTACTAGGACCCTTTACGAGTCCACTACAACCAGAGAGGAGTCCACTAGGACGCAAAATGAGTCCACTAGGACCCTTTAAGAGTCCACTAGGACCCAATAAGACTCCTCTAGGACCCAATAGTAGTCCAGTAGGACCCAATAGGAGTACAATAGCAGTCATATAGGAGTCTTTAGGAGTCCTCTAGGACCCAATAGGAGTCTTCAGTACCCTTTAGGATTCCAATAGAACCCAATAGGCGTCCAGTAGAACACGATAGGAGTCCAGTAGGACACATTAGGGTTACAATAGGACCCAATAGGAGTCTGTTAGGACCCATTACGAGTCTATTATAACCCAATAGTTGTCCAATAGGAGTAATGTAGGACCCATTAGGAGTACACTAGGTCCCAATTAGAGTAGGCTAGGACCCATTAGGACTCCATTAGAACCCAATAGGAGTCCACTAGCACCCAATAGGTGTACACTAGGACCAAATAGGAGTCCACTAAGGCCAATTAGGAGTCCAATAGGACCCAACATGTGTCATTTGGGACCCATTAGGAGTCCACAAGGACCCAACGTGAGTCCAATAAGAGTCCAATAGGACACAATAGGATTCCAGTATGACACAATAGGAGTCTACTTGGACCCAATAGGAGTCAACTAGGACCCATTAAGTGTCCACTGGGACACCTTAGGATTACACTAGAACCCAAAAGTTGTCGACAAGGAAACAATAGCAGTCCAGTAGGAGTCCGCTAGGACCCAGTACGAGTCCTCTAGGACCCAATAGGAGTCCAATAGGAGTCCACTAGGACCAAATAGGAGTCAGATAGGTGTTCACTAGAACCAATAAGGAGTCCACTAGAACCAATAAGGAGTCCACTAGGATCCATTAGGATTCCACTAGAAGTCCACTAGGACCCAATATTAGTCAAATAGGTGTCCAATAGGACCCAATATGAGTCCACTAGGACCCATTAGGAGTCAACTAGTACCCAATAGGAGTCCACTAGGACCCAACAGGAGTCCATTAGGATCCAATATGAGTCCACTAGGACCCATTAGGAGTCCACAAGGACCCAAAAGGAGTCCAATAGGAGTCCACTAGGACAGTCCAATAGGACCCAATATGAGTCCACTAGGACCCAATAGGAGTCCACTAGCACCGAACAGGAGTGCAATAGGACACATTAGGAGTCCTGTACGACCCATTATGAGTCCACTAGGACCCATTAGGTGTCCACTAGGACCAAATAGGAGTCCACTACGACCCAATAGGAGTCTAATAGCAGTCCACTAGGAGCCATTAGGATTCCACTAGAACACAATAGGAGTCCAGTACGACCAAATAGGAGTCCAACAGGAGTCCACTAGGACCCAATACGAGTCCAATATGAGTCCAATAGGACCCAATAGGAGTCCATTAAGGCATATAAGGAGTACAATAGGACCCAATAGGAGTCTACTTTGACCAATTACGACTCAATTAGAACCCAGTAGTTGTCCTATAGGAGTCCAGTAGGATCCATTAGGAGTACACTAGGACCCAATAGGAGTCCACTAGGACCCAATAGGAGTCCATTAGGACCCAATAGGAGTCCAATATGAGTCCACTAGGACATATAAGGAGTCCACTAGGACCCATTAGGATTCCACTAGAACACAATAGGAGTCCAGTACGACCAAATAGGAGTCCAACAGGAGTCCAATAGGACCCAATACGAGTCCAATATGAGTCCAATAGGACCCAATAGGAGTCCATTAAGGCATATAAGGAGTACAATAGGACCCAATAGGAGTCTACTTTGACCAATTACGACTCAATTAGAACCCAATAGTTGTCCTATAGGAGTCCAGTAGGATCCATTAGGAGTACACTAGGACCCAATAGGAGTCCACTAGGACCCAATAGGAGTCCATTAGGACCCAATAGGAGTCCAATATGAGTCCACTAGGACATATAAGGAGTCCACTAGGACCCATTAGGATTCCACTAGAACACAATAGGAGTCCAGTACGACCAAATAGGAGTCCAATAGGAGTCCAATAGGGCCCAATAGGAGTCCAATAGGAGTCCAATAGGACCCAATAGGAGTCCAGTAAGACACATAAGGAGTACAATAGGACCCAATAGGAGTCCATTGGACCAAATAGGAGTAAACTAGGACCAATTAGGATTCCACAAGGATCCTGAAGGAGTCGACTAGGACCCAATAGGAGTCCAATGGGAGTCGACTAGGACCCAATAGGAGTAAACTAGGACCCAATAGGAGTCCAATAGGAGTCCAATAGGAGTCCAGTAGGAGTCCACTAGGACCCATTATGAGTCCACTAGAACCCACAAGGTGTCCACAGGGACCCATAAGAGTCCAGTAGGACACATTAGTATTCCACTAGAACCCAATAAGAGTCCAGTAGGATCCAATAGTTGTCCAATAGGAGTCCAGTAGGACCCATTAGGAGACCCGATAGGAGTCAGCTAGGAACCATTAGGAGTCCATTAGAACCCAATAGGAGTCCACTAGGACCCAATAGGTGTCCACAAGGACTCATTAGGAGTCCACTAGGACCCAACAGGTGTCCACAAGGACTCATTAGGAGTCCACTAGGATAAATTAGGATTCCACTATGACGCAATAGGAGTCTACTTCGACCCAATAGGAGTCCAAGAGGACCCAACATGAGTCTTGTAAGACCCAATAAGCATCCAGTAGAACACAATAGGAGTTCAATAGGAGTCCAATAGGAGTCCAATATGACCCAACATGTGTCCATTGGGACCCATTAGGAGTCCACAAGGACGCAACAGGAGTCAAATAGGTGTCCACTAGGACCCAATAGGAGTCCAATAGGACCCAAAATGTGTCCATTGGCACCAATTAGGAGTCCACAAGGACTCCAACAGGAGTCCAATATGAGTCCACTATGACCAATAAGGAGTCCCCTAGGACCGATTAGGACTCCATTAGAACGCAATACGAGTCTAGTAGGACCCAATAGGAGTCCAATAGGGGTCCACTAGGACCTAATAGGAGTCCACTAGGAAAATTTAGGATTCCACTAGGACGCAATAGGAGTCTACTTGGAGTCCAAAAGGACCCAACAGGAGTTCAATAGGAGTCCACTAGGACCAAATAGGAGTCCACTAGGACCCAATATGAGTCCAATTGGAGTCCAAAAGGACCCAACAGGAGTCCAATAGGAGTCCACTACGACACAATAGGAATCCACTAAGACCAATTAGGACTCCACTATAAAGCAATAGGAGTCTACTTGGACCCAATAGGAGTCCAATAGGAGTCCACTAGGTCCTACTAGGAGTCCATTAGGACCCAATAGGAGTCCAGTAAGAGTCCACTAGGACTCTTTAGGAGTCCACTAGGACCCAATAGGAGTCTCGTAGGACCAATTATGAGTCCACTAGGAACCAATAGGAGTCAAATAGGAATACACTAGGACCCATTAGGCGTCCATTAGAACCCAAAAGGCATTCGATAGGACACAATAGTAGCCACTAGGATCCATTAGGAGACCAATTGGATGCAAAAGGAGTCGTATAAGACCCATTAGGCGTCCACTACGACCCAAATACAGTCCAATAGGAATCCATTAGGACCCAATAGAAGTCCACTAGAAACCAATAGCAGTCCTCTAGGACCAAGTAGGATTCCACTAGGATCCAAAGGGAGTCCACTAGGACCCAAATACAGTCCAATAGGAATCCATTAGGACCCAATAGAAGTCCACTAGAAACCAATAGCAGTCCTCTAGGACCAAGTAGGATTCCACTGGGATCCAAAGGGAGTCCACTAGGACACAATACAATTCCAATAGGAGTCCACTAGGACCTACTAGGAGTCCATTATGACCCAATAGGAGCCCAATAGGATTCCACTAGGACCCTTTAGGAGTCCACTAGGACCCTATAGGAGTCTTCTAGGACAAATTATGAGTCCACTAGGAACAAATACGAGTCCTGTAGGACCCAATAGGAATCCAATAGAAGTCCACTAGGACCAATAACGAGTCCAGTAGGACCCATTACCATTCCACTAGAACCCAAGAGGAGTCCAGTAGGACACAATAGGAGTCCAATAAGAGTCCAACAGGACCCAACAGGAGTCCAGTAGGACACCTAAGGAGTACAATAGGACCCAATAGAAGTCCATTAGGACTCATTAGAAGTCAAATAAGACGCAAAAGGAGTCGAATTGGATTCAACTAGGACACTTTAGGATTCCTCTAGGACCCAATAGGTGTCCACAATGACCCATAAGGAGTCAGCTAGGACCCATTAATAGTCCACTATAACCCAATACGAGTCCACAATTACCGTTCAATAGGACCCATAAAGAGTCCACTAAGACAATTTAGGAGTCCACAAGGACCCAAGAGGAGTCCACTAGAACACATTGAGTCCAATAGGAGTCCACTAGGACCCTTTAGGAGTCCACTAGGACCCGATAGGTATCCACAAGGACTCATAAAGAGTCCACTAGGACCCATTAGGAATCCACTAGGACCCATTAGGAGTCCACTAGGACCCAATCGGAGTCCAATACAACCCAATATGAGTCCACTAATACCCATTAGGAATCCACTAGGACCCATTAGGAGTCCACTAGGACCCAAGAGGAGTCCACTAGGACCCATTATGAGTCCAATCAGGGTCCACTAGGACCCATTAGGATTCCAATAGAACCCAAAAGTTGTCTACTAGGAACCAATAGCAGTCATCTATGACCCAAGAGGAGTCCAACATGAGTCCACTAGGACCCAACAGGAGTCCACTAAGAGTCCACTAGGACCCTTTACGAGTCCACTACGACCCAAGAGGAGTCCCCTGGGACCAAAAATGAGTCCCCTAGGACCCATTAGGGGTCAACTAGGACCCACTAGGAGTCCACTAGGACCCAGTCGGAGTCCAATAGGACCCGTTAGGAGTCCAATAGGACCTGATATGTGTATATTGGGAGACATTAGGAGTACACAAATGGAGTCAAATAGGAGTCCAGTAGGACCCAACAGGAGTCCATTGGGACCTAATAGGAGTCCACTAAAACCCTTTAGAAGTCTACAAGGACAAAAAAGGAGACCATTAGGAGTCCACTAGGACCCAATAGGAGTCCACTAGGAGAAATTAGGATTCCACTAAAACTCAATAGGAGTCTATTTGGACCCAATAGAACTTCAATAGGAGTCCACTAGGACCCATTAGGAGTCCACTAGGACCCTATAGGAGTCTTCTAGGACAAATTATGAGTCCACTAGGAACAAATACGAGTCCTCTAGGACCCAATAGTAATCCAATAGAAGTCCACTAGGACCAATAACGAGTCCAATAGGACCCATTAACATTCCACTAGAACCCAATAGGAGTCCAGTAGAACACAATAGGAGTCAAATAAGAGTCCAATAGGACCCAACAGGAGTCCAATAGGACACCTAAGGAGTACAATAGGACCCAATAGAAGTCCACTAGGACTCATTAGGAGTCAAATAAGACGCAAAAGGTGTCGAATTGGATTCAACTAGGACACTTTAGGATTCCTCTAGGACGCAATAGGTGTCCACAATAACCCATAAAAAGTCAGCAAGGACCCATTAATAGTCCACTATAACCCAATACGAGTCCACCATTACCGTGCAATAGGACCCATAAAGAGTCCACTAGGACCATTTAGGATTCCACAAGGACCCAAGAGGAGTCCACCAGGACGCATTATGAGTCCAAAAGGAGTCCACTAGGACCCTTTAGGAGTCCACTAGGACCCGATATGTATCCACAAGGACCCATAAGGAGTCCACTAGGACCAATTAGGATTCCAATAGAACCCAAGAGGCGTCCAGTAGAACACAATAGGAGTCCAATAGGAGTCCTGTAGGACCATATAGGAGTCCACTAGGAACCAATATGAGTCCACTAATACCCATTAGGAGTCCATAAGGACCAAATATTAGTTCTAGTACTCAATCTTTAGTTAAGTATTACTTGTAGTACTCAATACAGAAAAGTGTTTAGTTCAGTATTGGTTCTAATACTCAATCTTTAGTTTAGTATTAGTTCTCGTACCCAATACAGAAAAGTGTTCAGTATAGTATTGGTTCCAATGCTCAATCTTTAGTTTAGTATTAGTTCTAGTACCCAATACAGAAAAGTGTTTAGTTTAGTATTGGTTCTAATACTCAATCTTTAGTTCACTATAAGTTCCAGTACTTATAGAAAGGTGTTTAGTTTAGTATTGCTTCTAATACTCAATCTTTAGTTTAGTATTAGTTCTAGTACCCAATACAGAAAAGTGTTTAGTTTAGTATTAGTTCTAGTACTAATAGAAAAGTGTTTAGTTTAGTATTGATTCTAATACTCAATCTTTAGTTTAGTATTAGTTCTAGTACTCATTACAGAAAAGTGTTTAGTTTAGTAGTGGATCTAATACTCAATCTTTAGTTTAGTATTAGTTCTAGTACTCATTACAGAAAAGTGTTTAGTTTAGTATTAGTTCTAGTACTCAACCTTTAGTTAAGTATCACTTCTAGTACTCAATACAGAAAAGTCTTTAGTTTAGTATTAGTTCTAGTACTTAAAGAAAAGTGTTCAGTATAGTATTGGTTCCAATGCTCAATCTTTAGTTCAGTATTAGTTCCAGTACTTATAGAAAGGTGTTCAGTTTAGTATTGGTTCTAATACTCAATCTTTAGTTTAGTATTAGTTCTAGTACTCATTACAGAAAAGTGTTTAGTTTAGTATTGGTTCTAATACTCAATCTTTAGTTTAGTATTAGTTCAAACACTCAATACAGAAAAGTGTTTACTTTAATATTGGTTCTACTACCCAATACTGAAAACTATTAGGTTTAGTATTGGTTCTAGTACACAATCTTTAGTTTAGTATTAGTTTTAATACCAAAAATTCAACTATATATATATATAATTTATGATTATAATATATATACATGTATATATATATATATATATATACATATATATATGTATGTATTATACAATGTATATCAGTGGGGACTAATGAGACTCAGAGGGGACTCATTAGACTCAGACTACTTGGGACTCATTAGACTAATGGGACTCAGGATTCATGAGACCAATTGGTAATCATAACACTCAAAGAGACTAGTTGGGACTCATGAGACTCAAAGAGACTAGTTGGGACTCGTGAGACTAAAGAGAGACTACTTGGGACTCATGAGACTCACAGAGACTACTGGGGACTCATGAGACTCAAAGAGACTATTGGGGACTCATGAGATTCACAGAGACTAGTTAGGACTCATCAGACTCACAGAGACTACTGGGGACTCATCCGACTCACAGAGACTAGTCGGGACTCATCAGACTCACAGAGACTAATGGGGACTCATGATATTCACAGAGACTAGTTGGAACTCATCAGACTCACAGAGACTACTGGGGACTCATCCGACTCACAGAGACTAGTCGGGACTCATCAGACTCACAGAGACTACTGGGGACTCATGATATTCACAGAGACTAGTTGGGACTCATGACACTCCAAAAGACTAACAGAGACTCATGAGACTGAAAGAAAATAATCTTCATGGTTACTATATAATAATAACCACAATAATGTAATTATATTTGGTGCCTGCAATACCGAGATAGTACCGTTTTACTGACCTTGTTCCATCTTTAGTAGATTCCAGTCTAAACCACTCATTATCAGCATCTTTGTTGTTAGTAACATACTGTAAGAATTTAGGAACATTTAGTAAGCTAAAATGAAAAATTTTAATTATTTTCATCTTTCTTAACAAAGTGCTGGTATTAGTGCTGTCGTAATACTTTTACAGACCCTGTTTAAATGGAGTCTTATCTGTAGCTACAACCAGGCCTTTCTTGCATGATCATGGTCATCCAACATGTCATGTAATTAATACGAACATATCTCAAAGAATGTTTTTCAGTCCACATGTGACAAAGACTATAAGATGGTACATGTAGCTAGAGTCTAGGATTTATTCCAAGGCGACTCAAAGGCATGTATGTTAAAGTAATTTTGTGGCTAATGTTCACATTCATGATAACCTCAAAATATCGTATTAATTATGCAGCATCTCAATAATGAAGCAATGGATTGAATTTGACGTACAAAAAAAAAATAATGGGAAGGATAGTTATATGAATATAATGTCATCACTCAAGGTAATAATATAATAATTATAATATAATATTCGCAATGATTATTCCACTGTAATAACTCTACAGTACTCTGATCAATATGCTATACCTTTAGTAACATGGCATTGCTAGTCTGCTCTACCAAGAGAGGTGTATTCTTCTTTTAATCTAGTCACCCACTGAACACCATCACGAGGACCTGCTCTGGTGCCGATCAGAGGAATGGCAGCCTACAACGTTCTTTTGTGGCTTCATCCACGTCTTCCACCATAATAATGTTGGGTGTGGTTATATTAGACGTGTGTGTGTGTCTTTCCTTAGCACACTTGGTTATGCTCCTGGTACTCCTACCAAGATAGAAAAACGCATGATGACATTCTAAAGAAATAAATATTGTGTGGAATTACAGTAGAAAAATATTGTAGGATAGTGTTACTGTTATTATATTAAGGTGGTACTAGGGAGTGGGCGGATGCGACTCCAATCAGTTTCAAAATAGAATATTATATAATATGACTCTAACCTGGTGTAATAGCAGCCTTCATATCTTCTAATCACCTTTATAGGGTCCTGGAATTGATAAAACATATATAAAATGTCCATTTTAGTAATTGCAATAAGTACAAAACCGAGAAAGCCACGCCCACCAATCATGGCGTGCACCAAGTACAATGCAAATAGAGCCGTTTTCTGGAAATTCATTTTACTTTTATAGTTACAAGTGGCTGAAGAAAGCTGAATTCTGTAGCTTTTCACTGAAACCATAAAATCTACCTTTCTAGGCACTATCAAACTCCGATCTTTCTCAGAGAGCAACTACAGTTACCCTGCCAGGGTTTCCCGCCTACCGCCCCCTCCACCCACCGAAGGGTGTGTTTAGCTTTGTTTCTGAAAATAAACTATCAGTCAAAACATTTAGGCCCAATAATTATATTCCCGGGTGGGTGTGGCTTCCAAAAAATACAGAATGGATTCAGATTGTATGCAGCAAGAAGCTTGCAAGAATAGAAACTGATTGGAGTAGCATCCGCCCACGGAAAAGACTACAACCTTAATAATAGTAGTGTAGGTAAAGAAATAATATTGAGTGCTGCAAAATATTAGAAAAAAGGTGTGTTGATGTATATAATTTTATAAAGAAAAAATGTGTATGAACATTATAAAGAAAATTAGATAGTATGGAATAATTATAAATCAAATATTGTGTAAAATAATATGGCAGGGGATTGTGTAAAAACTGAACATCTTTTTCTTAAAATATTTTAAAATGCAATAAAAAAGACAACCATGTACATCTTCGCATACTATAAGTAATAATATTCATCTTTCAAAACAATTATTATTTAAAGTCTGAAACACAAGAAGTGACAATGACAATAGTAGTGTATGTTATAATATAATATAATTAAGACAAATAGTGTATAATAAAATATTACATATTACTAAAATTAATAGTAGTATATAAAAACAATTATAACGATTATTAATTAAAAAGGTGACAAGATTTGAAAGAAAAAAATTGTACACAAACAGAAACAAAATATACACAAGAAAGAAATTTAAAGTACTCTGGACTGGAGTACTGGATGAGGTAGACTGGAACTGGAACACTGGTTTAGGTAGGATGAAACTGGAGCAGTGGATGAGGCAGACTGCATGGAACCAGAGCACTGGATTAGATAGTCTGGAACAGCAGCACTAGCCACGTAAAACTTGATCCAACTGTTAGTGACTTGAAGAGACCTTCGGTGTCCAACCTGGGCATCTTTATAGTGATTCCTTCTAGGCTCTTGCTTTCTTTAATCTTGATCCATCTATCTACTTTATGGACTTGAGGAGACCATCGGCATCCCCAACCTGGGCATCTGTATAGTGATTGCTTCTTGGGTCTTGCTTTCTTTAATCTTGATCCATCTATCCACTTTAGTGACTTGAAGAGACCTTCGGCCTCCACAAACTGGGCATCTGTATGGTGATTGCTTATTGGGTCTTGCTTTCTTTAATTATGATCCAACTATCAACTTCAGTGACTTGAAGAGACCTTCGGTGTCCCCAACCTGGGCATCAGTATAGTGATTGCTTCAAGGCTCTTGCTTTCTTTAATCTTGATCCATCTATCCACTTTAGTGACTTGAAGAGACCTTCGGCATCCACAAACGGGGCATCTGTATAGTGTTTGCTTCTAGGGTCTTGCTTTCTTTCATCTAGACCATATTAATGACTTCAAGACACTTTCAGCATCCCCAAACTGGGCATCGGTATAGTGATTGCTTCTGTGTCTTGCTTTCTTTAATTATGGACCTTCGGCATCCCCAACCTGGGCATCTATATGGTGATTGCTTCTTGGGTCATGCTTTCATTCTTCTTCATCCATGTATCCACTATAGTGATTTGAAGAGATCTTCAGCATCCCCAACCTGGGCCTCTGTATCTTCTTGGGTGTTGCTTTCTTTAATCTTGATTCATCTATCCACTTTAGTGACTTGAAGAGACTTTCGGTGTCCTCAACCTGGGCATCTGTGTAGTCTTTATTCTTGAACATTTTAGTGAATTGAAGAGACCTTCGGCATCCCCAACCTGGGCATCTATATGGTGATTGCTTCTTGGATCATGCTTTCATTCTTCTTCGTCCATGTATCCACTATAGTGATTTGAAGAGACCTTCTTTGTCCACAACCTGGGCATCAGTATAGTGATTGCTTCTAGGCTCTTGCTTTCTTTAATCTTGATCCATCTATCCACTTTAGTGACTTGAAGAGACTTTCGGTGTCCCCAACCTGGGCATCTGTGTAGTCTTTATTCTTGAACATTTTAGTGAATTGAAGAGACCTTCGGCAACACCAATCTGGGTTTCTGTATAGTGATTGTTTCTTGGGTCTTGCTTTCTTTAATCTTGATCCATCTATCCACTTTAGTGACTTGAAGAGACTTTCGGTGTCCCCAACCTGGGCATCTGTATAGTCATTATTCTTGAACATTTTAGTGAATTGAAGAGACCTTCGGTGTTTATTGTAATTGCTTCTTGGGTGTTGCTTTGTTTAATCTTGATCCATCTATCCACTTTAGTGACTTGAAGACCTTCGGCATCACCAAACTGGGCATCGGTATACTGATTGCTTCTTGGGTGTTGCTTTCTTTAATATTGATGCATCTATCCCCTATAGTGACTTGAAGAGACCTTCGGTGTCCCCAACTTGGGCATCTGTATAGTCTTTATTCTTGAACATTTTAGTGAATTGAAGAGATCTTCGGCATCACCAATCTGGGCGTCTATATAGTGATTGATTCTTGGGTCTTCCTTTCTTTAATCTTGATCTATCTATCCACTTTATTGACTTGAAGAGACCTTCGGCATCTCCAACCTGGGAACTATATGGTGATTGCTTCTTGGGTCTTGCTTTCTTTACTTATGATCTTGCTTTCTTTCATCTAGATCATTATAGTGACTTGAAGATAAATTCAGCATCCCCAAACTGGGCATCTGTATAGTGTTTGCTTCTAGGGTCTTGCTTTCTTTAATCTTGATCTATCTATCCACTTTAGTGACTTGAAGAGACCTTCGGTGTCCCCAACCTGGGTATCTGTATAGTCTTTCATCTAGATCATTTTAGTGACTTAAAGAGACCTTCAGCATCCCCAACCTGGGCATCTGTATAGTGATTGCTTCTTGGGTCTTGCTTTCTTTAATTTGATCCATCTATTCACTTTAGTGACTTCAAGAGACCTTCGGCCTCCACAAACTGGGCATCTGTATAGTGTTTTCTTCTTGGGTCTTGCTTTCATTCATCTTCATCCATCTATCCACTATAGTGATTTGAAGAGACCTTCGGCATCCCCAACCTGGGCATCTGTATAGTGATTGCTTCTTGGGTCTTGCTTTCTTTAATTTGATCCATCTATTCACTTTAGTGACTTCAAGAGACCTTCGGCCTCCACAAACTGGGCATCTGTATAGTGTTTTCTTTTAGGGTCTTGCTTTCTTTCATCTGAAGAGACCTTCAGCATCCCCAACCTGGGCATCGGTATAGTGATTGTTTCTGGGTCTTGCTTTCTTTAATTATGGACCTTCGGCATCCCCAACCTGGGCATCTGTATGGAGATTGCTTCTTGGGTCTTGCTTTCATTCATCTTGATCAATCTATCCACTTTAGTGACTTGAAGAGACCTTCGGTGTCCCCAACCTGGGCATCTGTATAGTGATTGCTTCTAGGCTCTTGCTTTCTTTAATCTTGATCCATCTATCAACTTGTGTCCCCAACCTGGGCATCTGTATAGTCTTTATTCTTGAACATTTTAGTGAATTGAAGAGACCTTCGGTGTGTATTGTAATTGCTTCTTGGGTCTTGCTTTGTTTAATCTTGATCCATCTATCAACTTTAGTGACTTGAAGAGACCTTCGGTGTCCCCAACCTGGGTATCTGTATAGTCTTTCATCTAGATCATTTTAGTGACTTAAAGAGACCTTCAGCATCCCCAACCTGGGCATCTGTATAGTGATTGCTTCTTGGGTCTTGCTTTCTTTAATTTGATCCATCTATTCACTTTAGTGACTTCAAGAGACCTTCGGCCTCCACAAACTGGGCATCTGTATAGTGTTTTCTTCTTGGGTCTTGCTTTCATTCATCTTCATCCATCTATCCACTATAGTGATTTGAAGAGACCTTCGGCATCCCCAACCTGGGCATCTGTATAGTGATTGCTTCTTGGGTCTTGCTTTCTTTAATTTGATCCATCTATTCACTTTAGTGACTTCAAGAGACCTTCGGCCTCCACAAACTGGGCATCTGTATAGTGTTTTCTTCTAGGGTCTTGCTTTCTTTCATCTAGACCAAATTAGTGACTTGAAGAGACCTTCAGCATCCCCAACCTGGGCATCGGTATAGTGATTGTTTCTGGGTCTTGCTTTCTTTAATTATGGACCTTCGGCATCCCCAACCTGGGCATCTGTATGGAGATTGCTTCTTGGGTCTTGCTTTCATTCATCTTGATCAATCTATCCACTTTAGTGACTTGAAGAGACCTTCGGTGTCCCCAACCTGGGCATCTGTATAGTGATTGCTTCTAGGCTCTTGCTTTCTTTAATCTTGATCCATCTATCAACTTGTGTCCCCAACCTGGGCATCTGTATAGTCTTTATTCTTGAACATTTTAGTGAATTGAAGAGACCTTCGGTGTGTATTGTAATTGCTTCTTGGGTCTTGCTTTGTTTAATCTTGATCCATCTATCAACTTTAGTGACTTGAAGAGACCTTCGGTGTCCCCAACCTGGGTATCTGTATAGTCTTTCATCTAGATCATTTTAGTGACTTAAAGAGACCTTCAGCATCCCCAACCTGGGCATCTGTATAGTGATTGCTTCTTGGGTCTTGCTTTCTTTAATTTGATCCATCTATTCACTTTAGTGACTTCAAGAGACCTTCGGCCTCCACAAACTGGGCATCTGTATAGTGTTTTCTTCTTGGGTCTTGCTTTCATTCATCTTCATCCATCTATCCACTATAGTGATTTGAAGAGACCTTCGGCATCCCCAACCTGGGCATCTGTATAGTGATTGCTTCTTGGGTCTTGCTTTCTTTAATTTGATCCATCTATTCACTTTAGTGACTTCAAGAGACCTTCGGCCTCCACAAACTGGGCATCTGTATAGTGTTTTCTTCTAGGGTCTTGCTTTCTTTCATCTAGACCAAATTAGTGACTTGAAGAGACCTTCAGCATCCCCAACCTGGGCATCGGTATAGTGATTGTTTCTGGGTCTTGCTTTCTTTAATTATGGACCTTCGGCATCCCCAACCTGGGCATCTGTATGGAGATTGCTTCTTGGGTGTTGCTTTCATTCATCTTGATCAATCTATCCACTTTAGTGACTTGAAGAGACCTTCGGTGTCCCCAACCTGGGCATCTGTATAGTGATTGCTTCTAGGCTCTTGCTTTCTTTAATCTTGATCCATCTATCAACTTGTGTCCCCAACCTGGGCATCTGTATAGTCTTTATTCTTGAACATTTTAGTGAATTGAAGAGACCTTCGGTGTGTATTGTAATTGCTTCTTGGGTCTTGCTTTGTTTAATCTTGATCCATCTATCCACTTTAGTGACTTGAAGACCTTCGGCATCACCAAACTGGGCATCGGTATAGTGATTGCTTCTTGGGTGTTGCTTTCTTTAATATTGATGCATCTATCCCCTATAGTGACTTGAAGAGACCTTCGGTGTCCCCAACCTGGGCATCTGTATAGTCTTTATTCTTGAACATTTTAGTGAATTGAAGAGACCTTCGGCATCACCAATCTGGGCGTCTGTATAGTGATTGATTCCTGGGTCTTGCTTTCTTTAATCTTGACCCATCTATGCACTTTAGTGATTTGAAGAGACCATCGGTGTCCCCAACTTGGGCATCGGTATAATGATTGTTTCTTGGGTCTTGCTTTCTTTAATCTTGATCCTTCTATCCACTTTAGTGACTTTAGGAGAACTTCAGTGTCCCTAACTTGGGGATCGGTATAGTGATTGCTTCTAGGCTCTGTCTTTCTTTAGTCTTTATCCATCTATCCACTTTAGTAACTTGAAGAGACCTTCGGTGTCACCAACCTGGGCATCTGTATAGTCTTTATTCTTGAACATTTTAGTGAATTGAAGAGACCTTCGGCATCCCATACCTGGGCATCTGTAATTGCTTATTGGGTCTTGCTTTCTTTAATCTTGATCCATCTATCCACTTTATTGACTTGAAGAGACCTTCGGTGTCCCCAACCTGGGCATCTGTATAGTCTTTATTCTTGAATATTTTAGTGAATTGAAGAGACCTTCGGCATCGCCAATGTGGGCATCTGTATGGTGATTGCTTATTGGGTCTTGCTTTCTTTAATTATGATCCAACTATCAACTTCAGTGACTTGAAGAGACCTTCGGTGTCCCCAACCTGGGTATCAGTATAGTGATTGCTTCTAAGCTCTTGCTTTCTTTAATCTTGATCCATCTATCCACTTTATTGACTTGAAGAGACCTTCGGTGTCCCCAACCTGGGCATCTGTATAGTCCTTATTCTTGAATATTTTAGTGAATTGAAGAGACCTTCGGCATCGCCAATGTGGGGATCTGTATGGTGATTGGTTATTGGGTCTTGCTTTCTTTAATTATGATCCAACTATCAACTTCAGTGACTTGAAGAGACCTTCGGTGTCCCCAACCTGGGTATCAGTATAGTGATTGCTTCTAAGCTCTTGCTTTCTTTAATCTTGATCCATCTATCCACTTTATTGACTTGAAGAGACCTTCGGCATCCCCAACGTGGACATCTGCATGGTGATTGCTCATTGGGTCTTGCTTTCTTTAAAAATGATCCAACTATCAACTGCAGTGACTTGAAGAGACTTCGGCATCACCAAACTGGGTCTTGCTTTGTTTAATCTTGATCCATCTATCCACTTTAGTGACTTGAAGAGACCTTCGGCATCCCCAACCTGGGCATCTGTATGGTGATTACTTCTTGGGTCTTGCTTTTTTTAATGATGATCTTGCTTTCTTTCATCTAGATCATTTTAGTGACTTGAAGAGACCTTCAGCATCCCCAAGCTGGGCATCGGTATAGTGATTGCTTCTAGGTTCTTGCTTTCTTTAATCTTGATCCATCTTTCCACTTTAGTGACTTAAAGAGGCCTTCAGACTCCTCGACCTGGGCATTGGTATAGTGATTCCTTCTTGGGTTTTGCGTTTTTTAATCTTGATCCATCTATCCATCTTAGTGACTTGAAGAGACTTTCAGCATCCCCAACCGGGGCTTCGGTATAGTGATTGTTTCTGGGTCTTGGTTTCTTTAATTATGATCTTGCTTTCTTTCATCTAGATCATTTTAGTGACTTGAAGAGACCTTCAGCATCCCCAACCTGGGCATCTGTATAGTGATTGCTTCTTAGGTCTTGCTTTCTTTAATCTTGATCCATCTATTCACTTTAGTGACTTCAAAAGACCTTCGGCCTCCACAAACTGGGCATTTGTATAGTGTTTTCTTCTAGGGTCTTGCTTTCTTTCATCTAGACCAAATTAGTGACTTGAAGAGACTTTCAGCATCCCCAACCTGGGCATCAGTATAGTGATTGTTTCTGGGTCTTGCTTTCTTTAATTATGTACGGAGATTGCTTCTTGGGTCTTGCTTTCATTCATCTTCATCCATCTATCCACTATAGTGATTTGAAGAGACCTTCGGCATCCCCAACCTGGGCATCTGTATAGTGATATCTTCTTGGGTCTAGCTTTCTTGATCAATCTATCCACTTTAGTGACTTGAAGAGACCTTCGGCATCCCCTACCTGGGAATCTGTATGGTGATTGCTTATTGGGTCTTGCTTTCTTTAATTATGATCCAACTATCAACTTCAGTGACTTCAAGAGACCTTGGGCCTCCACAAACTGGGCATCTGTATAGTGTTTGCTTCTAGGGTCTTGCTTTCTTCTTTCTTTCATCTGGGTATCGGTATAGTGATTGTTTCTGGGTCTTGCTTTCTTTAATTATGATCCAACTATCGACTTCAGTGACTTGAAGAGACCTTCGGTGTCCCCAACCTGGGTATCAGTATAGTGATTGCTTCTAAGCTCTTGCTTTCTTTAACCTTGATCCATGTATCCACTTTATTGACTTGAAGAGACCTTCGGCATCCCCAACGTGGACATCTGTATGGTGATTGCTTAGTGGGTTTTCCTTTCTTTAAAAATGATCCATGTATCCACTTTAGTAACTTGAAGAGACCTTCGGTGTCCCTAACCTGGGAATTTGTATAATGATATCTTCGTGGGTCTTGCTTTCTTCTTTCTTTCATCTGGGCATCGGTATAGTGATTGTTTCTGGGCCTTGCTTTCTTTAATTATTATCCAACTATCAACTTCAGTGACTTGAAGAGACTTCGGCATCACCAAACTGGGTCTTGCTTTGTTTAATCTTGATCCATCTATCCACTTTTGTGACATGAAGACCTTCGGCATCACCAAACTGGGCATCGGTATAGTGATTGCTTCTTGGGTCTTGCTTTCTCTTGATCCATCTATCTACTTTAGTGACTTGAAGAGACCTTCGGCATCACCAACCTGGGCATCTATATGGTGATTGCTTCTTGGGTCTTCATTTCTTTAATCTGGATCTATCTATCCACTTTATTGACTTGAAGAGAACTTCGGCATCCACAAACTGGGCCTCTGTATAGTCTTTATTCTTGAACATTTTAGTGAATTGAAGAGACCTTCGGCATCACCAATCTGGGCATCTATATGGTGATTGATTCTTGGGTCTTGCTTTTTTTAATTATGATCTTGCTTTCTTTCATCTAGATCATTTTTGTGACTTGAAGAGACCTTCGGCATCCCCAACCTGGGCATCTGTATAGTGATATCTTCTTGGGTCTTGCTTTCTTTAGTCTTGATCTAACTATCCACTATAGTGATTTGAAGAGATCTACAGCATCCCCAATCTGGGCATCTGTAAAGTGATTGCTTCTTGGGTCTTGCTTTCTTTAATCTTGATCCATCTATCCACTTTAGTGACTTCAAGAGACCTTCGGCCTCCAAAAACTGGGCATCTGTATAGTGTTTGCTTCTAGGGTCTTGCTTTCTTTCCTCTAGACTAAATTAGAGACTTGAACAGACTTTCAGCATCCCCAACCTAGGCATCGGTATAGTGATAGTTTCTTGGGTCTTGCTTTCATTCATCTTCATCCATCTATCCACTATAGTGACTTGAAGAGACCTTCGGCATCCCCTACCTGGGCATCAGTATGGTGATTGCTTCTAGGCTCTTGCTTTCTTTAATCTTGATCCATCTATCCACTTTAGTGACTTGAAGTGACCTTCGGTGTCCCCAACCTGGGCATCTGTATAGACTTTATTCTTGAACATTTTAGTGAATTGAAGAGACCTTCGGCATCACCAATCTGGGCGTCTGTATAGTGATGGTATCTTGGGTCTTGCTTTCTCTTGATCCATCTATCCACTTTAGTGACTTGAAGAGACCTTCGGTGTCCCCAATCTGGGCATCTGTATAGTCTTTATTCTTGAACATTTTAGTGAATTGAAGAGACCTTCGGTGTCCACAACCTGGGCATCTGTATAGTCTTTATTCTTGAACATTTTAGTGAATGGAAGAGACCTTCGGTGTCCCCAACCTGGGCATCTGTATAGACTTTATTCTTGAACATTTTAGTGAATTGAAGAGACCTTCGGCATCACCAATCTGGGCGTCTGTACAGTGATTGATTCTTGGGTCTTGCTTTCTTTAATCTTGATCTATCTATCCACTTTATTGACTTGAAGAGACCTTCGGCATCCCCAACCTGGGCATCCATATTGTGATTGCTACTTGGGTCTTGCTTTCTTTATTTATGATCTTGCTTTCTTTCATCTGGATCATTTTAGTGACTTGAAGAGACCTGCGGTGTCCCCAACCTGGGCATCTGTATAGTCTTTATTCTTGAACATTTTAGTGAATTGAAGAGACCTTCGGTGTCCCCAACCTGGGCATCTGTATAGTCTTTATTCTTGAACATTTTAGTGAATTGAAGAGACCTTCGGTGTCCCCAATCTGGGCATCTGTATAGTCATTATTCTTGAACAATTTAGTGAATTGAAGAGACCTTCGGCATCACCAATCTGGGCGTCTGTACAGTGATTGATTCTTGGGTCTTCCTTTCTTTAATCTTGATCTATCTATCCACTTTATTGACTTGAAGAGACTTTCGGCATCCCCAACCTGGGCATCCATATTGTGATTGCTACTTGGGTCTTGCTTTCTTTAATTATGATCTTGCTTTCTTTCATCTGGATCATTTTAGTGACTTGAAGAGACCTTCTGTGTCCCCAACCTGGTCATCTGTATAGTCTTTATTCTTGAACGTTTTAGTGAATTGAAGAGACCTTCGGCATCACCAATCTGGGCGTCTATATAGTGATTGATTCTTGGGTCTTCCTTTCTTTAATCTTGATCTATCTATCCACTTTATTGACTTGAAGAGACCTTCGGCATCTCCAACCTGGGCATCTATATGGTTATTGCTTCTTGGGTCTTCCTTTCTTTAATTATGATCTTGCTTTTTTCATCTAGATCATTTCAGTGACTTGAAGAGACCTTCGGCAACCACAAACTGGACCATCCTTTTAGTGTTATCTTCTAGGGTCTTGCTTTCTTAAATCTTGATCCATCTTTCCACTTTAGTGACTTAAAGAGACCTTCAGCATCCTCAACCTGGGCATTGCTATAGTGATTCCTTCTTGGGTCTTGCGTTTTTTAATCTGGATCCATCCATGAATATTAGTGACTTGGAGACCTTCAGCATCCCCAACCTGGGCATCGGTATAGTGATTGCTTCTAGGTTCTTGCTTTCTTTAATCTTGATCCATCTTTCCACTTTAGTGACTTAAAGAGGCCTTCAGACTCCTCGACCTGGGCATTGGTATAGTGATTCCTTCTTGGGTTTTGCGTTTTTTAATCTTGATCCATCTATCCATCTTAGTGACTTGAAGAGACTTTCAGCATCCCCAACCTGGGCTTCGGTATAGTGATTGTTTCTGGGTCTTGCTTTCTTTAATTATGATCTTGCTTTCTTTCATCTAGATCATTTTAGTGACTTGAAGAGACCTTCAGCATCCCCAACCTGGGCATCGGTATAGTCATTGCTTCTTAGGTCTTGCTTTCTTTAATCTTGATCCATCTATTCACTTTAGTGACTTCAAAAGACCTTCGGCCTCCACAAACTGGGCATCTGTATAGTGTTTTCTTCTGGGGTCTTGCTTTCTTTCATCTAGACCAAATTAATGACTTGAAGAGACTTTCAGCATCCCCAACCTGGGCATCGGTATAGTGATTGTTTCTGAGTCTTGCTTTCTTTAATTATGTATGGAGATTGCTTCTTGGGTCTTGCTTTCATTCATCTTCATCCATCTTTCCACTATAGTGATTTGAAGAGACCTTCGGCATCCCCAACCTTGGCA
Source organism: Petrosia ficiformis (assembly GCA_947044365.1). Taxonomy (NCBI): domain Eukaryota; kingdom Metazoa; phylum Porifera; class Demospongiae; order Haplosclerida; family Petrosiidae; genus Petrosia; species Petrosia ficiformis. The sequence continues at coordinate 32,018,346 of OX345636.1, forward strand.
TCTGTATGGTGATTGCTTCTTGGGTCTCGCTTTCTTTAATCATGATCGATTAATCCACTTTTAGTGATTTGAGGAGACCTTCGGTATCCCCAACCTGGGGATCTCTATAGTGATTGTTTCTTGGGTCTTGCTTTCTTCAATCTTGATCCTTCTATCCACTTTAGTGACTTTAGGAGACCTTCAGTGTCCCCAACCTGGGCATCGGTATACTGATTGCTTCTTGCTTTCTTTAATCTTGATCCATCTATCCACTTCTTGGGCTTGCAGTCTTGATCCATCCATACTCTTCTTCTTGGTCTTGCGCAGTCTTGATCCACTTTTTCTCGATCTTTTCCTCTTCGGCTCCTTGAGCCACTAATGTCGCATGCTTGAGATGCACCCCTTTTTATACTATATTTTCCCGCCTTTCGTTTTAATCGTTTTAGCCAATCAACTTTACTCAAATATTTCCATTGTTCATTCCCGCCTTTTGTTTCTTTCTGTGCTTTTTTTCCTGATAACTCTAAAGCTGTTTTTCTACTGCAAATAGAACTTGTAGTATCAAATGTATCGTCTCACAGCGAATCTTGTGATGTATTTTGAGGCTGGTGTCACTTTTAGTTTGGTAATAACAGTTTTACTGCATGTGGGTCACATAGTAAGATACTTTCAATGACCGCGAAGCTGTTTTGCTAGAGATAGGATATCGTTTTGAAGACTACACAGAACTGACTGTGACCATTTAATATTTAAACTGAGAGCTATATAGTAGTTTTGGCCATTCAGTACTTAGTATAGACACACAGAGAGATGTATTTTGCATGGCTCAAGTCAATGTCAAGAAGTCAGTTGAATGGTTGGACGACGAACAACAACAGAAGACTGAAGCTATTAAACTGGTGTAACTGAGCTGTTGATGATTGCAAATGGAGATACACTAAACTGAGTCCACAAATTTGAAAATGTTGAAGTGTGTCTGCTACAGTATGCATGGGAAGGCTTTACAATCCAGGTCTATCATCAGTATAGAAATATATTTTGCATGTTTCGAGTCAATGTTAGTATTAGTTAGAAGGACGGTGTAATTGATAAAGGTGAGCTTGATATATAGCCATGGAAGAACAATATGTAATTGATAGTGGAGATATATGTTATATATAATTATGTATATATATATATATATATATAATTTGTCAAAACTGATTCAACAACAATTATATAAAGATCAAGGAAAGTTTCATAATCCAGCTCTCTGTGTTCAAGTTAAGTTTCTTATGGGTTCCTGCTTAGATATAGAGATCATGTGATGGTGAACAGATGAATTCTTTTCACATCATTACTGTGTATAATAACAATAATTATTATTATACTATTATTTATAATTATAATTAATTACAAGTATTATATATACACTTTTTTATGTTGGATGGAGTATTGTATCGCTATATATGACTGAGAGACATGTCATTATTTAGCACATGTACTCACTGCAGTGTGCCAATTCTGTTGGATTTAAAATATATATTATATATATATGTCATCTCATGACTAATATAACTACAGATATATTATAGGTATGATTTCTTCTATATATAGATCTGTCACGGGTTGATGAAAAAATGTTGCTACGTACGAATGAAACACATGAACAGATTTATTGTAAGACAGTAAATTTGATAATGTGAGTTCTATTTGCAGTAGAACAACTGCTTTAGAGCTACATGCATCAAGAAAAGAAAGACCTATTAAATTATTTTAATAATTGTGAGCAGTGAAATCTCTAATTGGCTGAAAAAACATTAATTAGAACATTCCTGCACGTGCAGTTTAACGGTGCACGCTCCTGTCAAATTGACTAAGAAGAACCCTAATGTAGGTCATTCTTTCCAGAACATTCTACTTTTTGTTACTTGTTAACTTTAATCATTATTGTAGCACTATATGTAAAAGCAGTCACACCTATATATCTGAAATTGACTGACTGACTGACTCCAAAATAATTTTTGTTTAGTTCAATACTAATCCCCTGCCCTGCCATAGAATAATAGTATAAAAATAGTGTAGAATAGAATAGTGTTATTAATACACAAAAGAATAGTGGTATATATATAAATATATATATATTATATATATAATAATTATTATAATTATATATATATATTTTTATATACAATAAGGATGTGAAACGAATTCATTAAAAGTTTGTATAATATCGTCATGCACATAATCTCTATATCTAACTAACTTGTACACAGATATTATAATTGGATCATGAAGCTTTCCCATATCAAAATTATTTAACCGTTGTTGGCTCAGTTTTGACAAAGTATAATTATATATAATATTATAATTATAGATATATGTATTTCCACTTATCTAGTCTCCAGTTCCAGTCTACCTCATCCATTACTCCAGTGCAGAAGGCTTTAATTTTTCTTTAATTTCTTGTAAGTTTATTGCTGTTTTTGTACATTTTATTCCCTCTATTTTTATTGTTAATGTAATATTTCACAATATACTATTTTTCTTAATGTGTGATAATGTAATAATTTTCATAATAGTGTACACCACTATAAATGTTTCTTGTGTATTAATAATGTAATAATTATTTCATAATAATATACACAACTATTTTATCTTGTGTATTACAATTCTATTCTACACTATTTTTACACTATTATTCTATTGCATTCGATTAGTGTCGAAATTAAACACCTTCTTTTTTCTTAAAAGAAGACCCTTTTTGTATAATATATTTAATATTATAAATTATATTATTGTGTAAAGTCTGAAACACAAGAAGTCATTGTGACAATGGTAGTGTATGAAATTGTTATGTAGGCAGTCAGTCCGGATTTCAGATATATAGGTGTGACTCCTTTTTTATATATATATGAGTAAAGTTAACAAGGAACAAAAAGTAGAATGTTCCGGAAAGAATGACCTACACAGGGTTCTTGAGTTCTTCTAATACAATAGTTATCGACAAGTCTTGACAGGAGCGCGCACGGTTAAACTGCGCGTGCAGGAATGTTCTAATTAAGCAGAGATTTCACTAATTATATAATTATTGTTAAAATTTATTAATTAATATCAAAAGGTCTTTCTTTTTCCTGATGCATGTAGCTCTAAAGCAGTTGTTCTACTGCAAATAGAACTCACATTATCAAATTTACTGTCTTTAAAAAAAAACACCAATTAACATAATAAACATTGACCATTGTCCATACATCAGGCAGCACCCACCAAAAATATGGTTTACAGGCAAGCCATCATTGTTACAACAGTACTGAAAATTATTTATAATTATTTATAATTATATTGTATGTACCAAATATCTGAATAATAGAATTAAAATGCTTGAATTCATGTTCATCCTTCATCATCACAATGATGATCAAATGTATGTATGTGTGTGTGTGCATGTGTGTGTGTATGTATGTGTGTATGCATGTACGTGTGTACGTATGTGTATGTATGTATTTGTATGTATGTGTGTATGTATGTATGGGTGCATAACATTTCAGTGTGTTATATGTACTAGTGTTGTTTTAGTATTTAAATATTGTTTTAGTTATGATTTTAGTTATAGTTCAAAATCTTGTTGATTTTCTTATAGTTTTAGTAACAACTCGAAAACGCTGTTTTAGTTCTGGTTCCAAACTTGAGAAAAGTTTTGATTCTGATTCAGTTCCCGTTATAAATTTTTTAAATGTTATTCATTTTGATTTTGTTCCTGGTTTTTGATTAGTTTTTGATAACTCATTAAGTAATGAATGAAATTAAACTTTTGAATGAATGATCCAACTACTACTATTACACATGTACATATTAATGTACTTCTTGTTAAGTAACGATCAGTGAATTGAAAAATGTGGTGTATTGCGATATCTGTTGTATAATTGTTAGCTCTACGTCTTGAATTAATATTTTTCATTTTAGTTCTGTTCTAGTTCTAGTTCGCAATCCAACAATGGTTTTAGTTATGATTTAGTTCTGGGTCTAAGTTTCAAATAATTTTTAGTTATAGATTAGTTCCGAGAACTAAAATTCAAAGGGCTACTCAAAGTGGCTTTTAGTTTTAGTACCGATAGAACTGAAACAACACTAATATGTACATACCCTGTATGTACATATAACCCACTGAAACGTTATGAATATTACATCTACATGCATACATGTTATGATACACACACACTTACACACATGCACATACATATCTACACTCACACATAGCAATACAAGTTCATTTGCCAAAATAATATTTTCTTACATTGTCTTCTTGGTGGTCGATATCCACCCCCTCCTCCTACTTCCCCAATTGGTAAGTAATCTCTTCTGGAATATGTTTTACTCTGAGAGTATGAAAATTAATACTAGTAAACTAACCAAAACGACAGATACAAATAGGTGACTGATTATGCTCTAATCTATACATTTATTAGTATGTGGGACTCATTACAGGCAACATGCACGGGACAACCACTATGTGCTCTAAGAAGAATCTTTCAGCTGCTTTATGGTGCTTTGAAGTCATTTATCAATTACAGAACTCATGTTCGTACTTAAATACTTTAGTAAGTGTTGTTAAGCACATTTAAAACACTTTTTAATACTTAGGTCAGCTACATGTATGTGTCTGTCTCTCTCTACTAAGCTAGTTCACTAGTTGATTCTCACAACTGCTATACACGTTCCGTCATATCTATCTAGGTGTGTAGTACTGTCTACATGTATACATTTAGTTATAACTTTAAACTCCTCCCACTGTTTAATTTTCTCATTCGCTCTTTCTCTTGTTGCTATAAAGATAGAAAACAATAAATGAAAGCCAAATAATTACATTCAGTGGAGATGACTATTGAGCCTTATTAATATGGTAGACTTTTTATAATAAAAACTGAATGTTTCGACCCGAAGGTGTTCTTCAGTAGTACATGTATATAATTACATGTTCAAAACAAATTAAGTGTTCAGCAGATCCTTCTTATTAATGACCTTTCACAGTTCAAACTTACTTTTAATCAATATTTCCTAATATACATATACATGTGTGCATATGTCTGACAATGTAAAATTAATAATTATATTTATGTATTTCAAATATATAAATTCAGGCACCTTCAATGGTTAACTTAATATTTCATCCTTGAAGAGCAAGTATTGCATTCCACATTTAACTGGCTTCTTAAAATTGCTCATCGATATGCATTACCATGGTTACGTACACATGGATTACACCTTCATTTTAACCACTCATTTGTGATGATTGCATACTCCTCCTATATTAATACATGATTAATAAACCAAACCCACACCTCTTCCACCTCAGTTTGATGTATGGCTGTCTGTTCATCTAAAGAATGTTGCATTTTCTCTTTCGCTCTCATCATAGCATCTTGATCACTCAGCTTTTACAGCATCTACAAAACAAATATTAATCATGCTATAACAATTTAGAAATCCCAAATAACAAGGGATGATTTTGGATTTATGCTTAATTCTTTGACTTTCAAGAAAGAATCTAAACATTACAAGAATATACTTAAAAACCCATCTAAGGTTGGGCAATCATTCAATTATACATCCATAATTATTGCAATTAATAATTGTATTTCTACTTTACTTGCAATACTGCAAACTAAATAATTATTAATCCCATTTTACAGCTTTCTTACACACTCTCCATCTTGTCTGTTATGTGAAGAACAATAGTTTTACATTTAACTTTGTCCTGTTTAAAGTTTTGAAGTTATTAACACTTCAATTAATTAAGGATACATAATTATATGTAATATTCACAATTATCACATCAAGTACTTATTACAAGTTATAAAATCACTCAACTCTAAACTAACCGAAGTTCTGTTGTTCCTCCCATTCTAATCGTAAGTTAAATACATAAAATCACTCAACCCTAAATCATCATCTGTCTATCTATCCATCCATCTATCCATCTATCCTTATTCCTATTCATCATTTAGTCATCCTTCTAGATGTAGTGATAGGTTTAACATTAGTCTAGTCATAGGAATGGGGGGTTTTAATATTAATCTAGTCATAGGTTTAACATTAATCTAGTAATAGGTTTAACATTAGTCTAGTCATAGGAATGGGGGGTTTTAATATTAATCTAGTGATAGGTTTAACATTAGTCTAGTCATAGGAATGGGGGGTTTTAATATTAATCTAGTGATAGGTTTAACATTAGTCTAGTCAGAGGAATGGGGTGTTTTAATATTAATCTATTGATAGGTTTAACATTAATCTAGTCATAGGTTTAACATTAGTCTAGTCATAGGAATGGGGGGTTTTAATATTAATCTAGTCATAGGTTTAACATTAGTCTAGTCATAGGAATGGGGGGCTTTAATATTAATCTATTGATAGGTTTAACATTAGATTAATATCACTAGATTAATATTAAAGCCCCCCATTCCTATGACTAGATAGTCATAGGAATGGGGGGCTTTAATATTAATCTAGTGATAGGTTTAACATTAATCTAGTCATAGTAATGGGAGCTTTAACATGAATCATGGATGTCATGCATCATAAAGTACTAAAGCTCATTCACATTCGCCTTGTCCTCAGAAAAATGTTAATAACTTTAGTTTGGAATGACCAACAATCTTTTTAGCTGCACCATTTTCATATAATTATCCTTCCTGTTCTTTTTTTCATGCATGTCAAAAATCAATCAATTACTTCGTTATTGAGTTACAGTATAATTATGTATTAACATTAAACCATACATTATAGTACATATAAAGTCATCACATCATAATTTTGAGGAATATAGTGAATGTGAACAGACTTTAGTGGAACCTTCTATTCTGGGCGCTATTTAGAGTGGGACCAAGTAAACTGTCCTGAGATTACAGTAGTTGTCCTCATTTCAAGGCTGAGTGTTTCAAAGTTTTCACACTATTTGGAAACTAAGTAGGTCCACAGCTAATTTAAAGCCTGAAGACCATGGCTGGGGATGACACTAGTGGTAAATATAATTTGATGACATGGTTGCTCAATATAATTACCTGACTAACCATAAATCCGGCTCATTATTGAACATGACTATTTTTTTACCACAACCTCACCCTATTTTTAAACCTTAGGCTTAGCCCTTGGTTTCCAAATAGCCAATTGGTATGTAATCTATGTAATGTATATATACATATATATATACATATATATATATATATATATATATATATATATCCTCATTTCAAGATCTTTCAATAGAGAGCCAGGTTCCATTCTTGCTTCAGTGATATACGATTGAGTGGGTGTCTGTCCTTCTCGGATACATTTGAGGGTACTTTTTTGATGTAACCATTTGCTAACTGTAAATAGAAGTTGATGCGTTCACTTCTATAAATAAAAGCCACATCCAACCCTAACTAACAATGATACTGCCTATAGCTACAATGTGAATGGGCACTACAGCTTTCCCTTGTCCTGGTAATTAGTCCATTTCACTTAATTAATCCCTATCGCATATATATGTAGCAGAGGTAGTCCAGCTGGTAACCTGTGATTAACAATCATGTATTATTTAATACTTCACACAGGAGTACAGTACCTGACTTAATTCACTTTACATATTATCATGAGACCTACACTTTAATAAAGTGATCGTCCACTGTACTTCTAAGTAGTGCTATAGTACTACCTTGTATTGTAATCATAGTAATGTGTGAATTCCCTTTACATTTATACAATGTATGTGATAGATAGCATAGTACTAACATGTAATACTGTGTAGTACATAAGTACAGTGTACTTCACTCAAAAAGTGCACTGTAGTCCATGGACTTACAGTGATAGTATGTAAACTTAATGTCAGGTACTGTATATCAGTATGTAATTATTTATTTATCTGATTGTGTGTACACACTACCAGCTAAGAAGAGAAAGATTGATGATAATGAGGGATTAACAATCACTAGTTTAAATCTACAACCAGGTAAGCAATTAAAGAGCTCAGGATCTTATAGTAGACAACCCAAAATGAACTACTGGAAATTGTCCATGTTACATCAAAATGCATTAAAAATTAGATATACCTCACTACCATATTTTTCTAATTTTATCTGCTCCCGAAGCAAAAATGTTCTGTAGTGGAGTATATGTACATCCAATTTTTAATGCATTTTAATGCAACATTAGTGTTCCATGTATATTAATGTTATGTGAGTTAGACTACTATAGTTTCAGCCTTCTAATTGTAGTGTTCTCAAACTATTAATTGTGAACTCTAATCCACTTAACTGTTAGTTATCAATTACAACTCATTATATTTTATCCCATTAATTCATAATGCAACATTACAGTTACCCAAATACCAGGATCATGTATTAATCATTTCTCTTCTCCCATTCTTCCTACCTTAGGTTCCAAACAGGGACATGTTAATGTCATAGAAAACTTTAATGTGGCTATCGACTCTTGTAATTTTCTCAATAGTAGTAATACATATCGAGGAGGTAATGTAGTAGATCAATCTGCATAATATTATATATAATTATATAATTATACTTATATATCAAAGTTGTGGGAGGGGCTACAATCAATCATCCAAAATGCATTGCAGTTACCCTAATACCAGGATCACATTTTAGGCACTTTGGTTGCTTCATTGAGGTTGCTTCTGGGACAGTCGAGATGTTGTTACATGTTGCAATATAAAAACCTAGGATGTGGGGGAATCCTCTTTTCCCACAACTGTCCTGTATAATAATGGTCCAGATTCTTTCTCGACATGTGTTTCTCTCTTTATTTTTTTATCATATATACATACCCAGTCATTTAAATACATCTAAAGTAACTCTTCCAATTTTAGTGAAACCCCCCCATATTGCTGATCTGTCACATGTACCAGTAATAGAACCTTTGTTAGTGTTGTTAGATGTGATATAGTCCTTGCACATTTGTGGTATACAATTCCTGTACTATATCCATTGACACAAACCTTAGTTCTATTATAAGACTTCTTTTTTCTTGTTTAAGTACAATTTTCACGTTCATGCCGCCACCAATGGGATGATGTGGATTGGGACTGGATCTCAGCCTTTAAGACTGATAGACACGGCACTATATAAAGGAGATATTCAGCTTTTTTGTAAACTATTACAAATACAGAGACAAAAATTAAAGGGAAGTGATAAAGAGAAGGTTACCTTTTCAAAACTGTATAAACAGGACTTCAAAGATATCTTTGTTTGATTTTTTGTAGGTTGAAAATCTGAGATTATTCGTACAATTTGTGATTGCATATCTTCTTCTGGGTGATGCAAAGGTAATGGATTCAAACAGAAATGAACAGACTTATAGAAATATAGATAGAGAGATAGTTGGAGAGATAGACAGACAGTTAGGCAAACACACAAATATATTTATTATAAGATACTGGACAACAATTCACCAAGTTGTTTAGTAGCAAACGTTTATTAGTAAACACAACTTTTCAGTCTTGAGTAAGGTCGTAGAGCTTATCAACGTGTACTGTAATAAACTTTGCTGCTAAATAACTTAGTGAATCATTGTCCGCTAACTTATAATAAATGTATTTGTACAACCACTGTATCAAAACCAAAACAAAGCGCACAAAACAACATTGGGATGGTACCTCATGATGAGAACATAATAACATTTATTAAAACAGTAATTATAAATTCAGACAATTTCACTATCCAGCAACAGGAGTAGTTTTAGGGACAAATCAGACAGTCTGAAGGCCAAAGGGTAGGATGATGTTTGACTGTATCATAATTATTATATTAACCTTTATTCTTTAGTACTGATGCACCGATAAGATTTTTTACTGATATTCCAATAAACTGATAATTACTTTAGATATGTACCAATAACCGATACCAATCCGACATTATATCTATACCTTCTTGTTTCTGATTCTTTCAACGAAAATTAGCATTTTCTTAATAATTATGAGTATCATATAGGCAATTAATGATGCCATGATCACAAGAAATATCACTATTGGTGCACTTTTTATAATATCGGTTACATCTGCCAGAAATAACCGATATCGATACTAAACATAATGGCCGATAATGACCGATATCCATTACCAATCCGATTATCGGTGCATCACTATTCTTTAGTTTAAATAATTATAACAATTTACAATATTATTAAAGCACTTACCTAAACATTTTAGCACTTTTACCATCTAATTCTGGAATAGCTACTGCAGGTGCAGTAGATGGATATGTCACAGGAATCTAATAAAAAATAAAATTACAACATTAACAATGCACATCAATGATGCTGTAACTCGTATCAAATTCTCATATTTAAGGAGATTATGAATGTGCCAGCATTTACCAAACCATCTATAGACAAATATGTCATCATTTCCACATTCAATCAATACAGATGCTAAATATAGAAATGATGCACATTTTACTGGCTGTGTCTTGGTGATGCAGGCACCAAATATAATGACATTTGTGTGGTTTAATTAATTAATTAATCAAACTAGTCTCATCAGTCCCTAGCAGTCTCTTAGCTCTCATGACTCTCTTTCAATCTTGTGAGTCCCCATTCGTCTTTCTGAGTCTCTGAGTCCCCATTGGTCTCTTGAGTCACCAGTAGTCTCCAGTAGTCTCTTTGAGACTCATGAGTACCCATTAGCTTGTCTGAGTCTCCAGTACTCTCCTTGAGTCTCATGAGTCTCCAGTAGTCTGTCTGAGTCTCATGAGTCCCCATTGGTCTCTTCAGTCTCCGTTAGTCTCTCTGAGTCTCATGAGTACATATTAGTCTCTCTGAGTCTCATGCGTCTCCATTAGTCTTTCTGAGTCTCATGAGTCCCAACTAGTCTCTCTGAGTCTCATGAGTCCCAACCAGTCTCTTTGAGTGTCGTGAGTCTCCAGTAATCTCAAGTAGTCTCTATGAGTCTCCAGTAATCTCAAGTAGTCTCTTTGAGTCTCCAGTAGTCTCAAGTAGTCTCTTTGAGTATCATGAGTCTCTAGTAGTCTCTCTGAGTCTCATCAGTCCCAACTAATCTCTCCGAGTCTCATGCATCTCCATTAGTTCTCTGAGTCTCATAAGCACCCATTAGTCTCTCTGAGTCTCAATCTCCATTAGTCTCTCTGAGTCTCATGAGTCCCAACTAGTCTCTGTGAGCCTCATGAGTCCCAGTAGTCTCTTATATATAGTCTCCAGCAATCTCAGAAGTTATACAAGTTGAAAAATGGAATTCCCATTCCTTTACTGATATTGTGGATAATTGAACCTATGTCGGTTCTGTGTTTTAGGTCAGAATGGCACAACTATATACTTAAGGAAGAGCATCATAATTTACACTCTTTAAATCATCAAGTGATGATTCTCAACTTGTGTTTCTCTCCATAAACATAAACAACTGAAGAGAAGCTATGCCATATATGTAACTTAAGCTACATCAAATGGCTCACAACAGCAATATTTCTGATTCATATAAGTGTGCAGATCTCTAATATTACGCAGTTTCATTTTTTAAAGTACATGCGATTTCAATTCACTAAATGTTCATGGTCAGCATATCGATTGCATATGTAAAGTATATGCAATGTAATGTATATACATAATTATTATATTATATATATATAATTATACATGTTAGTGCTGTTCTAACGTAGCAAATAAATTTAGTGCTAGTATTAGTTCTAGTACTTATAGAAAAGTGTTTAGTTTAGTATTGGTTCTAATACTCAATCTTTAGTTTAGTATTAGTTCAAGCACCCAATACAGAAAAGTGTTTAGTTTAGTATTGGTTCTAATACTCAATCTTTAGTTTAGTATTAGTTCTTGTACCCAATACAGAAAAGTATTTAGTTTAGTATTGGTTCTAATACTCAATCTATAGTTTAGTATTAGTTCTCGTACCCAATACAGAAAAGTGTTTAGTTCAGTATTGGTTCTAATACTCAATCTTTAGTTTAGTATTAGTTCTCGTACCCAATACAGAAAAGTGTTTAGTTCAGTATTGGTTCTAATACTCAATCTTTAGTTTAGTATTAGTTCTCGTACCCAATACAGAAAAGTGTTTAGTTTAGTATTGGTTCTAATACTCAATCTTTAGTTTAGTATTAGTTCTTGTACCCAATACAGAAAAGTATTTAGTTTAGTATTGGTTCTAATACTCAATCTATAGTTTAGTATTAGTTCTCGTACCCAATACAGAAAAGTGTTTAGTTCAGTATTGGTTCTAATACTCAATCTTTAGTTTAGTATTAGTTCTCGTACCCAATACAGAAAAGTGTTTAGTTCAGTATTGGTTCTAATACTCAATCTTTAGTTTAGTATTAGTTCTCGTACCCAATACAGAAAAGTGTTCAGTTTAGTATTGATTCTAATACTCAATCTTTAGTTTAGTATTAGTTCTAGTACTCATTACAGAAAAGTGTTTAGTTTAGTATTGGATCTAATACTCAATCTTTAGTTTAGTATTAGTTCTAGTACTCGTTACAGAAAAGTCTTTAGTTTAGTATTAGTTCTAGTACTTAAAGAAAAGTGTTCAGTATAGTATTGGTTCCAATGCTCAATCTTTAGTTCAGTATTAGTTCCAGTACTTATAGAAAGGTGTTCAGTTTAGTATTGGTTCTAATACTCAATCTTTAGTTTAGTATTAGTTCTAGTACTCATTACAGAAAAGTGTTTAGTTTAGTATTGGTTCTAATACTATATCTTTAGTTTAGTATTAGTTCAAACACTCAATACAGAAAAGTGTTTACTTTAATATTGGTTCTACTACCCAATACTGAAAACTGTTAGGTTTAGTATTGGTTCTAGTACACAATCTTTAGTTTAGTATTAGTTTTAATACCAAAAATTCAACTATATATATATATAATTTATGATTATAATATATATACATGTATATATATATATATATATACATATATATATGTATGTATTATACAATGTATATCAGTGGGGACTAATGAGACTCAGAGGGGACTCATTAGACTCAGACTACTTGGGACTCATTAGACTAATGGGACTCAGGATTCATGAGACCAATTGGTAATCATAACACTCAAAGAGACTAGTTGGGACTCATCAGACTCAAAGAGACTAGTTGGGACTCGTGAGACTAAAGAGAGACTACTTGGGACTCATGAGACTCACAGAGACTACTGGGGACTCATGAGACTCAAAGAGACTACTGGGGACTCATGAGACTCAAAGAGACTACTGGGGACTCATGAGACTCAAAGAGACTACTGGGGACTCATGAGATTCACAGAGACTAGTTGGGACTCATCAGACTAACAGAGACTACTGGGGACTCATCCGACTCACAGAGACTAGTCGGGACTCATCAGACTCACAGAGACTAATGGGGACTCATGATATTCACAGAGACTAGTTGGGACTCATCAGACTCACAGAGACTACTGGGGACTCATCCGACTCACAGAGACTAGTCGGGACTCATCAGACTCACAGAGACTACTGGGGACTCATGATATTCACAGAGACTAGTTGGGACTCATGACACTCCAAAAGACTAACAGAGACTCATGAGACTGAAAGAAAATAATCTTCATGGTTACTATATAATAATAACCACAATAATGTAATTATATTTGGTGCCTGCAATACCGAGATAGTACCGTTTTACTGACCTTGTTCCATCTTTAGTAGATTCCAGTCTAAACCACTCATTATCAGCATCTTTGTTGTTAGTAACATACTGTAAGAATTTAGGAACATTTAGTAAGCTAAAATGAAAAATTTAATTATTTTCATCTTTCTTAACAAAGTGCTGGTATTAGTGCTGTCGTAATAGTTTTACAGACCCTGTTTAAATGGAGTCTTATCTGTAGCTACAACCAGGCCTTTCTTGCATGATCATGGTCATCCAACATGTCATGTAATTAATACGAACATATCTCAAAGAATGTTTTTCAGTCCACATGTGACAAAGACTATAAGATGGTACATGTAGCTAGAGTCTAGGATTTATTCCAAGGCGACTCAAAGGCATGTATGTTAAAGTAATTTTGTGGCTAATGTTCACATTCATGATAACCTCAAAATATCGTATTAATTATGCAGCATCTCAATAATGAAGCAATGGATTGAATTTGACGTACAAAAAAAAATAATGGGAAGGATAGTTATATGAATATAATGTCATCACTCAAGGTAATAATATAATAATTATAATAATTATAATATTCGCAATGATTATTCCACTGTAATAACTCTACAGTACTCTGATCAATATGCTATACCTTTAGTAACATGGCATTGCTAGTCTGCTCTACCAAGAGAGGTGTATTCTTCTTTTAATCTAGTCACCCACTGAACACCATCACGAGGACCTGCTCTGGTGCCGATCAGAGGAATGGCAGCCTACAACGTTCTTTTGTGGCTTCATCCACGTCTTCCACCATAATAATGTTGGGTGTGGTTATATTAGACGTGTGTGTGTGTCTTTCCTTAGCACACTTGGTTATGCTCCTGGTACTCCTACCAAGATAGAAAAACGCATGATGACATTCTAAAGAAATAAATATTGTGTGGAATTACAGTAGAAAAATATTGTAGGATAGTGTTACTGTTATTATATTAATAATAGTAGTGTAGGTAAAGAAATAATATTGAGTGCTGCAAAATATTAGAAAAAAGGTGTGTTCATGTATATAATTTTATAAAGAAAAAATGTGTATGAACATTATAAAGAAAATTAGATAGTATGGAATAATTATAAATCAAATATCGTGTAAAATAATATGGCAGGGGATTGTGTAAAAACTGAACATCATTTTTCTTAAAATATTTTAAAATGCAATAAAAAAGACAACCATGTACATCTTCGCATACTATAAGTAATAATATTCATCTTTCAAAACAATTATTATTTAAAGTCTGAAACACAAGAAGTGACAATGACAATAGTAGTGTATGTTATAATATAATATAATTAAGACAAATAGTGTATAATAAAATATTACATATTACTAAAATTAATAGTAGTGTATCAAAACAATTATAATGATTATTAATTAAAAAGGTGACAAGATTTGAAAGAAAAAAATTGTACACAAACAGAAACAAAATATACACAAGAAAGAAATTTAAAGTACTCTGGACTGGAGTACTGGATGAGGTAGACTGGAACTGGAACACTGGTTTAGGTAGGATGAAACTGGAGCAGTGGATGAGGCAGACTGCATGGAACCAGAGCACTGGATTAGATAGTCTGGAACAGCAGCACTAGCCACGTAAAACTTGATCCAACTGTTAGTGACTTGAAGAGACCTTCGGTGTCCAACCTGGGCATCTATATGGTGATTGCTTCTTGGATCATGCTTTCATTCTTCTTCTTCCATGTATCCACTATAGTGATTTGAAGAGACCTTCTTTCTCCACAACCTGGGCATCAGTATAGTGATTGCTTCTAGGCTCTTGCTTTCTTTAATCTTGATCCATCTATCCACTTTAGTGACTTGAAGAGACTTTCGGTGTCCCCAACCTGGGCATCTGTGTAGTCTTTATTCTTGAACATTTTAGTGAATTGAAGAGACCTTCGGCATCCCCAACCTGGGCATCTATATGGTGATTGCTTCTTGGATCATGCTTTCATTCTTCTTCTTCCATGTATCCACTATAGTGATTTGAAGAGACCTTCTTTGTCCACAACCTGGGCATCAGTATAGTGATTGCTTCTAGGCTCTTGCTTTCTTTAATCTTGATCCATCTATCCACTTTAGTGACTTGAAGAGACTTTCGGTGTCCCCAACCTGGGCATCTGTGTAGTCTTTATTCTTGAACATTTTAGTGAATCGAAGAGACCTTCGGCATCACCAATCTGGGCGTCTGTATAGTGATTGTTTCTTGGGTCTTGCTTTCTTTAATCTTGATCCATCTATCCACTTTAGTGACTTGAAGACCTTCGGCATCACCAAACTGGGCATCGGTATAGTGATTGCTACTTGGGTGTTGCTTTCTTTAATATTGATGCATCTATCCCCTATAGTGACTTGAAGAGACCTTCGGTGTCCCCAACCTGGGCATCTGTATAGTCTTTATTCTTGAACATTTTAGTGAATTGAAGAGACCTTCGGCATCACCAATCTGGGCGTCTATATAGTGATTGATTCTTGGGTCTTCCTTTCTTTAATCTTGATCTATCTATCCACTTTATTGACTTGAAGAGACCTTCGGCATCTCCAACCTGGGAACTATATGGTGATTGCTTCTTGGGTCTTGCTTTCTTTACTTATGATCTTGCTTTCTTTCATCTAGATCATTATAGTGACTTGAAGATAAATTCAGCATCCCCAAACTGGGCATCTGTATAGTGATTGCTTCTAGGGTCTTGCTTTCTTTAATCTTGATCTATCTATCCACTTTAGTGACTTGAAGAGACCTTCGGTGTCCCCAACCTGGGTATCTGTATAGTCTTTCATCTAGATCATTTTAGTGACTTGAAGAGACCTTCAGCATCCCCAACCTGGGCATCTGTATAGTGATTGCTTCTTGGGTCTTGCTTTCTTTAATCTTGATCCATCTATTCACTTTAGTGACTTCAAGAGACCTTCGGCCTCCACAAACTGGGCATCTGTATAGTGTTTTCTTCTAGGGTCTTGCTTTCTTTCATCTAGACCAAATTAGTGACTTGAAGAGACCTTCAGCATCCCCAACCTGGGCATCGGTATAGTGATTGTTTCTGGGTCTTGCTTTCTTTAATTATGGACCTTCGGCATCCCCAACCTGGGCATCTGTATGGAGATTGCTTCTTGGGTCTTGTTTTCATTCATCTTGATCAATCTATCCAGTTTAGTGACTTGAAGAGACCTTCGGCATCCCCTACCTGGGAATCTGTATGGTGATTGCTCATTGGGTCTTGCTTTCTTTAATTATGATCCAACTATCAACTTCAGTGATTTGAAGAGACCTTCGGTGTCCCCAACCTGGGCATCAGTATAGTAATTGCTTCTAGGCTCTTGCTTTCTTTAATCTTAATCCATCTATCAATTTAGTGACTTGAAGTTACCTTCGGTGTCCCAAACCTGGGCATCTGTATAGTCTTTATTCTTGAACATTATAGTGAATTGAAGAGACCTTCGGCATCCCCAACCTGGGCATCTGTATAGTCTTTATTCTTGAACATTTTAATGAATTGAAGAGACATTCAGTGTCCCCAACCTGGGCATTTGTATAGTGATTGCTTCTAGGCTCTTGCTTTCTTTAATCTTGATCCATCTATCAACTTGTGTCCCCAATCTGGGCATCTGTATAGTCTTTATTCTTGAACATTTTAGTGAAATGAAGAGACCTTCAGTGTGTATTGTAATTGCTTCTTGGGTCTTGCTTTGTTTAATCTTGATCCATCTATCCACTTGTGTCCCCAATCTGGGCATCTGTATAGTCTTTATTCTTGAACGTTTTAGTGAATTGAAGAGACCTTCGGCATCACCAATCTGGGCGTCTATATAGTGATTGATTCTTGGGTCTTCCTTTCTTTAATCTTGATCTATCTATCCACTTTATTGACTTGAAGAGACCTTCGGCATCTCCAACATGGGCATCTATATGGTTATTGCTTCTTGGGTCTTGCTTTCTTTAATTATGATCTTGCTTTCTTTCATCTAGATCATTTTAGTGACTTGAAGAGACCTTCGGCAACCACGAAATTGACCATCTTTTTAGTGTTATCTTCTAGGGTCTTGCTTTCTTAAATCTTGATCCATCTTTCCACTTTAGTGACTTAAAGAGACCTTCAGCATCCTCAACCTGGGCATTGCTATAGTGATTCCTTCTTGGGTCTTGCGTTTTTTAATCTGGATCCATCCATCAATTTTAGTGACTTGGAGACCTTCAGCATCCTCAACCTGGGCATCGGTGTAGTGATTGCTTCTAGGTTCTTGCTTTCTTTAATCTTTATCCATCTTTCCACTTTAGTGACTTAAAGAGGCCTTCAGACTCCTCGACCTGGGCATTGGTATAGTGATTCCTTCTTGGGTTTTGCGTTTTTTAATCTTGATCCATCTATCCATCTTAGTGACTTGAAGAGACTTTCAGCATCCCCAACCTGGGCTTCGGTATAGTGATTGTTTCTGGGTCTTGCTTTCTTTAATTATGATCTTGCTTTCTTTCATCTAGATCATTTTAGTGACTTGAAGAGACCTTCAGCATCCCCAACCTGGGCATCGGTATAGTGATTGCTTCTTAGGTCTTGCTTTCTTTAATCTTGATCTATCTATTCACTTTAGTGACTTCAAAAGACCTTCGGCCTCCACAAACTGGGCATCTGTATAGTGTTTTCTTCTGGGGTCTTGCTTTCTTTCATCTAGACCAAATTAATGACTTGAAGAGACTTTCAGCATCCCCATTCTGGGCATCGGTATAGTGATTGTTTCTGAGTCTTGCTTTCTTTAATTATGTATGGAGATTGCTTCTTGGGTCTTGCTTTCATTCATCTTCATCCATCTATCCACTATAGTGATTTGAAGAGACCTTCGGCATCCCCAACCTGGGCATCTGTATAGTGATATCTTCTTGGGTCTAGCTTTCTTTAATCTTGATCAATCTATCCACTTTAGTGACTTGAAGAGACCTTCGGCATCCCCTACCTGGGAATCTGTATGGTGATTGCTTATTGGGTCTTGCTTTCTTTAATTATGAACCAACTATCAACTTCAGTGATTTGAAGAGACCTTCGGTGTCCCCAACCTGGGCATCAGTATAGTAATTGCTTCTAGGCTCTTGCTTTCTTTAATCTTGATCCATCTATCCACTTTAGTGACTTGAAGTGACCTTCGGTGTCCCAAACCTGGGCATCTGTATAGTCTTTATTCTTGAATATTTTAGTGAATTGAAGAGACCTTCGGCATCACCAATCAGGGCGTCTGTATTCCAGGGTCTTCCTTTCTTTAATCTTGATCTATCTATCCACTTTATAGACTTGAAGAGACCATCGGCATCCCCAACCTGGGAATCCATATCATGATTGCTACTTGGGTCTTGCTTTCTATAATTATGATCTTGCTTTCTTTCATCTAGATCATTTTAGTGACTTGAAGAGACCTTCAGCATCCCCAACCTGGGCATCTGTATAGTGATTGCTTCTTAGGTCTTGCTTTCTTTAATCTTGATCCATCTATTCACTTTAGTGACTTCAAAAGACCTTCGGCCTCCACAAACTGGGCATTTGTATAGTGTTTTCTTCTAGGGTCTTGCTTTCTTTCATCTAGACCAAATTAGTGACTTGAAGAGACTTTCAGCATCCCCAACCTGGGCATCAGTATAGTGATTGTTTCTGGGTCTTGCTTTCTTTAATTATGTATGGAGATTGCTTCTTGGGTCTTGCTTTCATTCATCTTCATCCATCTATCCACTATAGTGATTTGAAGAGACCTTCGGCATCCCCAACCTGGGCATCTGTATAGTGATAACTTGTTGGGTCTAGCTTTCTTTAATCTTGATCAATCTATCCACTTTAGTGACTTGAAGAGACCTTCGGCATCCCCTACCTGGGAATCTGTATGGTGATTGCTTATTGGGTCTTGCTTTCTTTAATTATGAACCAACTATCAACTTCAGTGACTTGAAGAGACTTAGGCATCACCGAACTGGGCATCTGTATAGTGTTTGCTTCTAGGGTCTTGCTTTCTTCTTTCTTTCATCAGGGCATCGGTATAGTCTTGCTTTCTTTAATTATGATCTTGCTTTCTTTCATCTGGATCATTTTAGTGACTTGAAGAGACCTTCGGTGTCCCCAACCTGGGCATCAGTATAGTAATTGCTTATTGGGTCTTGCTTTCTTTAATTATGATCCAACTATCAACTTCAGTGATTTGAAGAGACCTTCGGTGTCCCCAACCTGGGCATCAGTATAGTAATTGCTGCTAGGCTCTTGCTTTCTTTAATCTTGATCCATCTATCCACTTTAGTGACTTGAAGTGACCTTCGGTGTCCCAAACCTGGGCATCTGTATAGTCTTTATTCTTGAACATTTTAGTGAATTGAAGAGACCTTCGGTGTGTATTGTAATTGCTTCTCAGCTCTTGCTTTCTTTAATCTTGATCCATCTATCCACTTTATTGACTTGAAGAGACCTTCGGCTTCCCCAACGTGGACATCTGTATGGTGATTGCTTATTGGGTCTTGCTTTCTTTAAAAATGATCCAACTATCAACTGCAGTGACTTGAAGAGACTTCGGCATCACCAAACTGGGCATCGGTATAGTAATTGCTTATTGGGTCTTGCTTTCTTTAATCTTGATCCATCTATCCACTTTAGTGACTTGAAGAGACCTTCAGCATCCCCAACCTGGGCATCTGTATAGCCTTTATTTTTGAACATTTTAGTGAATTGAAGAGATCTTCGGCATCCCATACCTGGGCATCTGTAATTGCTTATTGGGTCTTGCTTTCTTTAATCTTGATCCATCTATCCACTTTAGTGACTTGAAGAGACTTAGGCATCACCAAACTGGGCATCGGTATAGTGATTGCTTCTAGGCTCTTGCTTTCTTTAATCTTGATCCATCTATTCACTTTAGTGACTTCAAGAGACCTTGGGCCTCCACAAACTGGGCATCTGTATAGTGTTTGCTTCTAGGGTCTTGCTTTCTTCTTTCTTTCATCTGGGCATCGGTATAGTGATTGTTTCTGGGTCTTGCTTTCTTTAATTATGATCCAACTATCAACTTCAGTGACTTGAAGAGACCTTCGGTGTCCCCAACCTGGGTATCAGTATAGTGATTGCTTCTAAGCTCTTGCTTTCTTTAACCTTGATCCATGTATCCACTTTATTGACTTGAAGAGACCTTCGGCATCCCCAACGTGGACATCTGTATGGTGATTGCTTATTGGGTTTTCCTTTCTTTAAAAATGATCCATGTATCCACTTTAGTAACTTGAAGAGACCTTCGGTGTCCCTAACCTAGGAATTTGTATAATGATATCTTCGTGGGTCTTGCTTTCTTTAATTATGATCTTGCTTTCTTTCATCTATATCATTTTAGTGACTTGAAGAGACCATCAGCATCTCCCACCTGGGCATCGGTATAGTGATTGCTTCTTGGGTCTTGCTTTCTTTAATCTTGATGCATCTATCACCTATAGTGACTTGAAGAGAGCTTCGGCATCCACAAAGTGGGCCAT
The DNA here is from genome assembly GCA_947044365.1 of Petrosia ficiformis. NCBI lineage: Eukaryota > Metazoa > Porifera > Demospongiae > Haplosclerida > Petrosiidae > Petrosia > Petrosia ficiformis. The sequence continues at coordinate 32,039,454 of OX345636.1, forward strand.
CTGTTTAGTGTTATCTTCTAGGGTCTTGCTTTCTTTAATATTGATCCATCTATCCACTTTAGTGACTTGAAGAGACCTTCGGTGTCCCCAACCTGGGCATCTGTATAGTCTTTATTCTTGAACATTTTAGTGAATTCAAGAGACCTTCGGCGTCACCAATCTTGGTATCTGTATAGTGATTGTTTCTGGGTCTTGCTTTCTTTAATTATGATCCAACTATCAACTTCAGAGACTTGAAGAGACCTTCGGTGTCCCCAACCTGGGCATCACTATAGTGATTCCTTCTAGGCTCTTGCTTTCTTTTACCTTGATCCATGTATCCACTTTAGTAACTTGAAGAGACCTTCGGTGTCCCCAACCTGGGAATCTGTATAGTGATATCTTCTTGGGTCTTGCTTTCATTCATCTTCATCCATCTATCCACTATAGTGATTTGAAGAGACCTTCGGCATCCCCAACCTCGGCATCTGTATAGTGATATCTTCTTGGGTCTTGCTTTCTTTAATCTTGATCCATCTATCCACTTTAGTGACTCGAAAAGACCTTCGGCATTCCCAACCTGGGCATCTATATGGTGATTGCTTCTTGGGTCTTGCTTTCTTTAATTATGATCTTGCTTTCTTTCATCTAGATCATTTTAGTGACTTGAAGAGACCTTCGGTGTCCCCAACCTGGGTATCAGTATAGTGATTGCTTCTAGGCTCTTGCTTTCTTTAATCTTTCTCCATCTATCCACTTTAGTGACTTGAAGAGACCTTCGGTCTCACCAACCTGGGCATCTGTATAGTCTTTATTCTTGAACATTTTAGTGAATTGAAGAGACCTTCGGCATCCCATACCTGGGCATCTGTAATTGCTTATTGGGTCTTGCTTTCTTTAATCTTGATCCATCTATCCACTTTAGTGACTTGAAGAGACCTTCGGTGTCCCCAACTTGGGCATCTGTATAGTCTTTATTCTTGAACATTTTAGTGAATTGAAGAGACCTTCGACATCGCCAATGTGGGCATCTGTATGGTGATTGCTTATTGGGTCTTGATTTCTTTAATTATGATCCAACTATCAACTTCAGTGACTTGAAGATACTTCGGCATAACCGAACTGGGCATCGGTATAGTGATTGCTTCTAGGCTCTTGCTTTCTTTAATCTTGATCCATCTATTCACTTTAGTGACTTCAAGAGACCTTGGGCCTCCACAAACTGGGCATCTGTATAGTGTTTGCTTCTAGGGTCTTGCTTTCTTCTTTCTTTCATCTGGGCATCGGTATAGTGATTGTTTCTGGGCGTTGCTTTCTTTAATTATGATCCAACTATCAACTTCAGTGACTTGAAGAGACCTTCGGTGTCCCCAACCTGGGTATCAGTATAGTGATTGCTTCTAAGCTCTTGCTTTCTTTAATCTTGATCCATCTATCCACTTTATTGACTTGAAGAGACCTTCGGCATCCCCAACGTGGACATCTGTATGGTGATTCCTTATTGGGTCTTGCTTTCTTTAAAAATGATCCAACTATCAACTGCAGTGACTTGAAGAGACTTCGGCATCACCAAACTGGGTCTTGCTTTGTTTAATCTTGATCCATCTATCCACTTTAGTGACTTGAAGTGACCTTCGGTGTCCCCAACCTGGGCATCTGTATAGTCTTTATTCTTGAACATTTTTGTGAATCGAAGAGACCTTCGGCATCACCAATCTTGGTATCTGTATAGTGTTTGCTTCTAGGGTCTTGCTTTCTTCTTTCTTTCATCTGGGCATCGGTATAGTGATTGTTTCTGGGCCTTGCTTTCTTTAATTATGATCCAACTATCAACTTCAGTGATTTGAAGACACCTTCGGTGTCCCCAACCTGGGTATCAGTATAGTGATTGCTTCTAAGCTCTTGCTTTCTTTAATCTTGATCCATCTATCCACTTTATTGACTTGAAGAGACCTTCGGCATCCCCAACGTGGACATCTGTATGGTGATTGCTTATTGGGTCTTGCTTTCTTTAAAAATGATCCAACTAACAACTGCAGTGACTTGAAGAGACTTCGGCATCACCAAACTGGGTCTTGCTTTGTTTAATCTTGATCCATCTATCCACTTTTGTGACATGAAGACCTTCGGCATCACCAAACTGGGCATCGGTATAGTGATTGCTTCTTGGGTCTTGCTTTCTTTAATCTTGATGCATCTATCCCCTATAGTGACTTGAAGAGAGCTTCGGCATCCACAAACTGGGCCATCTGTTTAGTGTTGTCTTTTAGGGTCTTGTTTTCTTTAATCTTGATCCATCTATCCACTTTAGTGACTTGAAGAGACCTTCGGGATCCCAAACCTGGGCATCTATATGGTGATTGCTTCTTCAGTTTTGCTTTTTTTAATTATGATCTTGCTTGCTTTCATCTAGATCATTTTAGTGACTTGAAGAGACCTTCGGCATCACCAACCTGGGCATCTATATGGTGATTGCTTCTTGGGTCTTCATTTCTTTAATCTTGATATATCTATCCACTTTATTGACTTGAAGAGAACTTCGGCATCCACAAACTGGGCCTCTGTATAGTCTTTATTCTTGAACATTTTAGTGAATTGAAGAGACCTTCGGCATCACCAATCTGGGCATCTATATGGTGATTGCTTCTTGGGTCTTGCTTTTTTTAATTATGATCTTGCTTTCTTTCGTCTAGATCATTTCAGTGACTTGAAGAGACCTTCAGCATCCCCAACCTGGGCATCGGTATAGTGATTGCTTCTTAGGTCTTGCTTTCTTTAATCTTGATCCATCTATTCACTTTAGTGACTTCAAGAGACCTTGGGCCTCCACAAACTGGGCATCTGTATAGTGTTTGCTTCTAGGGTCTTGCTTTCTTCTTTCTTTCATCTGGGCATCGGTATAGTGATTGTTTCTGGGTCTTGCTTTCTTTAAAAATGATCCAACTATCAACTGCAGTGACTTGAAGAGACTTCGGCATCACCAAACTGGGTCTTGCTTTGTTTAATCTTGATCCATCTATCCACGTTTGTGACATGAAGACCTTCGGCATCACCAAACTGGGCATCGGTATAGTGATTGCTTCTTGGGTCTTGCTTTCTTTAATCTTGAAGCATCTATCCCCTATAGTGACTTGAAGAGAGCTTCGGCATCCACAAACTGGGCCATCTGTTTAGTGTTTTCTTCTAGGGTCTTGCTTCCTTTAATCTTGATCCATCTATCCACTTTAGTGACTTGAAGTGACCTTCGGTGTCCCCAACCTGGGCATCTGTATAGTCTTTATTCTTGAACATTTTTGTGAATCGAAGAGACCTTCGGCATCACCAATCTTTGTATCTGTATAGTGATTGTTTCTGGGTCTTGCTTTCTTTAATTATGATCCAACTATCAACTTCAGAGACTTCAATAGTCCTTCGGTGTCCCCAACCTGGGCATCAGTATAGTGATTGCTTCTAGGCTCTTGCTTTCTTTAACCTTGATCCATGTATCCACTTTAGTAACTTGAAGAGACCTTCGGCATCCACAAACTGGGCATCTGTATAGCGTTTGCTTCTAGGGTCTTGCTTTCTTTCATCTAGACCATATTAGTGACTTGAAGAGACCTTCAGCATCCCCAACCTGGGCATCTCTATAGTGATTGCTTCTTGGGTCTTGCTTTCTTTAATTATGATCCAACTATCAACTTCAGTGATTTGAAGAGAACTTCGGTGTCCCCAACCTTAGCATCAGTATAGTAATTGCTTCTAGGCTCTTGCTTTCTTTAATCTTGATCCATCTATCCACTTTAGTGACTTGAAGTGACCTTCGGTGTCCCAAACCTGGGCATCTGTATAGTCTTTATTCTTGAACATTTTAGTGAATTGAAGAGACCTTCGGCATCACCAATCTGGGCGTCTGTATAGTGAAGGTATCTTGGGTCTTGCTTTCTCTTGATCCATCTATCCACTATAGTGACTTGAAGAGACCTTCGGCATCTTCAAACTGGGCATCTGTATAGTGATATCTTCTTGGGTCTTGCTTTCTTTAATCTTGATCCATCTATCCACTTTAGTGACTTCAAGAGACCTTCGGCCTCTAAAAACTGGGCATCTGTAAAGTGTTTGCTTCTAGGGTCTTGCTGTCTTACCTCTAGACTAAATTAGAGACTTGAACAGACTTTCAGCATCCCCAACCTGGGCATCGGTATAGTGATTGTTTCTTGGGTCTTGCTTTCATTCATCTTCATCCATCTATCCCCTATAGTGACTTGAAGAGACCTTCGGTGTCCCCAACCTGGGCATCTGTATAGTCTTTATTCTTGAACGTTTTAGTGAATTGAAGAGACCTTCGGCATCACCAATCTGGGCGTCTATATAGTGATTGATTCTTGGGTATTCCTTTCTTTAATCTTGATCTATCTATCCACTTTATTGACTTGAAGAGACCTTCGGCATCTCCAACCTGGGCATCTATATGGTGATTGCTTCTTGGGTCTTGCTTTCTTTAATTATGATCTTGCTTTCTTTCATCTAGATCATTTTAGTGACTTGAAGAGACCTTCGGCAACCACAAACTGGACCATCTTTTTAGTGTTATCTTCTAGGGTCTTGTTTTCTTAAATCTTGATCCATCTTTCCACTTTAGTGACTTGAAGAGACCTTCAGCATCCTCAACCTGGGCATTGCTATAGTGATTCCTTCTTGGGTCTTGCTTTTTTTAATCTGGATCCATCCATCAATTTTAGTGACTTGGAGACCTTCAGCATCCCCAACCTGGGCATCGGTATAGTGATTGCTTCTAGGTTCTTGCTTTCTTTAATCTTGATCCATCTTTCCACTTTAGTGACTTAAAGAGGCCTTCAGACTCCTCGACCTGGGCATCTGTATAGTGTTTTCTTCTAGGGTCTTGCTTTCTTTCATCTAGACCAAATTAGTGACTTGAAGAGACTTTCAGCATCCCCAACCTGGGCTTCGGTATAGTGATTGTTTCTGGGTCTTGCTTTCTTTAATTATGATCTTGCTTTCTTTCATCTAGATCATTTTAGTGACTTGAAGAGACCTTCAGCATCCCCAACCTGGGCATCTGTATAGTGATTGCTTCTTAGGTGTTGCTTTCTTTAATCTTGATCCATCTATTCACTTTAGTGACTTCAAAAGACCTTCGGCCTCCACAAACTGGGCATCTGTATAGTGTTTTCTTCTAGGGTCTTGCTTTCTTTCATCTAGACCAAATTAGTGACTTGAAGAGACTTTCAGCATCCCCAACCTGGGCATCGGTATAGTGATTGTTTCTTGGTCTTGCTTTCTTTAATTATGTATGGAGATTACTTCTTGGGTCTTGCTTTCATTCATTTTCATCCATCTATCCACTTTAGTGACTTGAAGAGACCTTCAGCATCCCAAACCTGGACATCTGTATGGTGATTGCTTGATGGGTCTTGCTTTCTTTAATCTTCATCCATCTATCCACTTTAGTGACTTGAAGAGACCTTCGGCATCCACAAACTGGGCATCTGTATAGCGTTTGCTTCTAGGGTCTTGCTTTCTTTCATCTAGACCATATTAGTGACTTGAAGAGACCTTCAGCATCCCCAACCTGGGCATCTCTATAGTGATTGCTTCTTGGGTTTGCTTTCTTTAATCTTGATCCATCTATCCACTATAGTGATTTGAAGAGACCTTTGGCATCCCCTACCTGGGAATCTGTATGGTGATTGCTTATTGGGTCTTGCTTTCTTTAATTATGATCCAACTATCAACTTCAGTGATTTGAAGAGAACTTCGGTGTCCCCAACCTTGGCATCAGTATAGTAATTGCTTCTAGGCTCTTGCTTTCTTTAATCTTGATCCATCTATCCACTTTAGTGACTTGAAGTGACCTTCGGTGTCCCAAACCTGGGCATCTGTATAGTCTTTATTCTTGAACATTTTAGTGAATTGAAGAGACCTTCGGCATCACCAATCTGGACGTCTGTATAGTGATGGTATCTTGGGTCTTGCTTTCTCTTGATCCATCTATCCACTATAGTGATTTGAAGAGTCCTTCGGCATCTTCAACCTGGGCATCAGTATAGTGATATCTTCTTGGGTCTTGCTTTCTTTAATCTTGATCCATCTATCCACTTTAGTGACTTGAAGAGACCTTCGGCATCCCCAACCTGGGCATCTACATCGTGATTGCTACTTCGGTCTTGCTTTCTTTAATTATGATCTTGCTTTCTTTCATCTAGATCATTTTAGTGACTTGAAGAGTCCTTCGGTGTCGCCAACCTGGGCATCTGTATAGTCTTTATTCTTTAACATTTTAATGAATTGAAGAGACATTTGGTGTCCCCAACCTGGGCATCTGTATAGTCTTTATTCTTGAACATTTTAGTGAATTGAAGAAACCTTCGGCGTCACCAATCTGGGCGTCTGTATAGTGATTGATTCCTGGGTCTTCCTTTCTTTAATCTTGATCTATCTATCCACTTTATAGACTTGAAGAGAACTTCGGCATCGCCAACCTGGGCATCTACATCGTGATTGCTACTTCAGTTTTGCTTTCTTTAATTATGATCTTGCTTTCTTTCATCTAGATCATTTTAGTGACTGGAAGAGACCTTCGGTGTCGCCAACCTGGGCATCTGTATAGTCTTTATTCTTAAACATTTTAATGAATTGAAGAGACCTTCGGTGTGTATTGTAATTGCTTCTTGGGTCTTGCTTTGTTTAATCTTGATCCATCTTTCCACTTTAGTGACTTGAAGAGACCTTCAGCATCCTCAACCTGGGCATTGCTATAGTGATTCCTTCTTGGGTCTTGCTTTTTTTAATCTGGATCCATCCATCAATTTTAGTGACTTGGAGACCTTCAGCATCCCCAACCTGGGCATCGGTATAGTGATTGCTTCTAGGTTCTTGCTTTCTTTAATCTTGATCCATCTTTCCACTTTAGTGACTTAAAGAGGCCTTCAGACTCCTCGACCTGGGCATTGGTATAGTGATTCCTTCTTGGGTTTTGCGTTTTTTAATCTTGATCCATCTATCCATCTTAGTGACTTGAAGAGACTTTCAGCATCCCCAACCTGGGCTTCGGTATAGTGATTGTTTCTGGGTCTTGCTTTCTTTAATTATGATCTTGCTTTCTTTCATCTAGATCATTTTAGTGACTTGAAGAGACCTTCAGCATCCCCAACCTGGGCATCTGTATAGTGATTGCTTCTTAGGTGTTGCTTTCTTTAATCTTGATCCATCTATTCACTTTAGTGACTTCAAAAGACCTTCGGCCTCCACAAACTGGGCATCTGTATAGTGTTTTCTTCTAGGGTCTTGCTTTCTTTCATCTAGACCAAATTAGTGACTTGAAGAGACTTTCAGCATCCCCAACCTGGGCATCGGTATAGTGATTGTTTCTTGGTCTTGCTTTCTTTAATTATGTATGGAGATTACTTCTTGGGTCTTGCTTTCATTCATTTTCATCCATCTATCCACTTTAGTGACTTGAAGAGACCTTCAGCATCCCAAACCTGGACATCTGTATGGTGATTGCTTGATGGGTCTTGCTTTCTTTAATCTTCATCCATCTATCCACTTTAGTGACTTGAAGAGACCTTCGGCATCCACAAACTGGGCATCTGTATAGCGTTTGCTTCTAGGGTCTTGCTTTCTTTCATCTAGACCATATTAGTGACTTGAAGAGACCTTCAGCATCCCCAACCTGGGCATCTCTATAGTGATTGCTTCTTGGGTTTGCTTTCTTTAATCTTGATCCATCTATCCACTATAGTGATTTGAAGAGACCTTTGGCATCCCCTACCTGGGAATCTGTATGGTGATTGCTTATTGGGTCTTGCTTTCTTTAATTATGATCCAACTATCAACTTCAGTGATTTGAAGAGAACTTCGGTGTCCCCAACCTTGGCATCAGTATAGTAATTGCTTCTAGGCTCTTGCTTTCTTTAATCTTGATCCATCTATCCACTTTAGTGACTTGAAGTGACCTTCGGTGTCCCAAACCTGGGCATCTGTATAGTCTTTATTCTTGAACATTTTAGTGAATTGAAGAGACCTTCGGCATCACCAATCTGGACGTCTGTATAGTGATGGTATCTTGGGTCTTGCTTTCTCTTGATCCATCTATCCACTATAGTGATTTGAAGAGTCCTTCGGCATCTTCAACCTGGGCATCAGTATAGTGATATCTTCTTGGGTCTTGCTTTCTTTAATCTTGATCCATCTATCCACTTTAGTGACTTGAAGAGACCTTCGGCATCCCCAACCTGGGCATCTACATCGTGATTGCTACTTCGGTCTTGCTTTCTTTAATTATGATCTTGCTTTCTTTCATCTAGATCATTTTAGTGACTTGAAGAGTCCTTCGGTGTCGCCAACCTGGGCATCTGTATAGTCTTTATTCTTTAACATTTTAATGAATTGAAGAGACATTTGGTGTCCCCAACCTGGGCATCTGTATAGTCTTTATTCTTGAACATTTTAGTGAATTGAAGAAACCTTCGGCGTCACCAATCTGGGCGTCTGTATAGTGATTGATTCCTGGGTCTTCCTTTCTTTAATCTTGATCTATCTATCCACTTTATAGACTTGAAGAGAACTTCGGCATCGCCAACCTGGGCATCTACATCGTGATTGCTACTTCAGTTTTGCTTTCTTTAATTATGATCTTGCTTTCTTTCATCTAGATCATTTTAGTGACTGGAAGAGACCTTCGGTGTCGCCAACCTGGGCATCTGTATAGTCTTTATTCTTAAACATTTTAATGAATTGAAGAGACCTTCGGTGTGTATTGTAATTGCTTCTTGGGTCTTGCTTTGTTTAATCTTGATCCATCTATCCATTTTAGTGACTTGAAGAGACCTTCAGCATCCCCAACCTGGGCATCTGTATAGTCTTTATTCTTGAACATTTTAGTGAATTGAAGAAACCTTCGGTGTCCCCAACCTGGGCATCTGTATAGTCTTTATTCTTGAACATTTTAGTGAATTGAAGAGATCTTCGGTGTCCCCAACCTGGGCATCTGTATAGTTTTTATTCTTGAACATTTTAGTGACTTGAAGAGACCTTCGGTGTCCCCAACCTGGGCATCTGTATAGTCTTTATTCTTGAACATTTTAGTGAATTGAAGAGACCTTCGGTGTGTATTGTAATTGCTTATTGGGTCTTGCTTTCTTTAATTATGATCACAAAATTGGGCATCGGTATAGTGATTGCTTCTTGGGTCAGGCTTTCTTTAATCTTGATCTATCTATCCACTTTATTGACTTGAAGAGAACTTCGGCATCCACAAACTGGGCCTCTGTATAGTCTTTATTCTTGAACATTTTAGTGAATTGAAGAGACCTTCGGCATCACCAATCTGGGCGTCTATATGGTGATTGCTTCTTGGGTCTTGCTTTTTTTAATTGTGATCTTGCTTTCTTTCATCTAGATCATTTTAGTGACTTGAAGAGACCTTCGGCATCCCCAACTTGGGCATCTGTATAGTGATATCTTCTTGGGTCTTGCTTTCTTTAGTCTTGATCTATCTATCCACTATAGTGATTTGAAGAGATGTACAGCATCCCCAATCTGGGCATCTGTAAAGTGATTGCTTCTTGGGTCTTGCTTTCTTTAATCTTGATCCATCTATCCACTTTAGTGACTTCAAGAGACCTTCGGCCTCCAAAAACTGGGCATCTGTATAATGTTTGCTTCTAGGGTCTTGCTTTCTTTCCTCTAGACTAAAATAGAGACTTGTACAGACTTTCAGCATCCCCAGCCTGGGCATCGGTATAGTGATTGTTTCCAGCATCCCCAACCTGGGCATCGGTATAGTGATTGCTTCTAGGTTCTTGCTTTCTTTAATCTTCATCCATCTTGCCACTTTAGTGACTTAAAGAGGCCTTCAGACTCCTCGACCTGGGCATTGGTATAGTGATTCCTTCTTGGGTTTTGCGTTTTTTAATCTTGATCCATCTATCCACTTTAGTGACTTGAAGAGACCTTCGGCATCCCAAACCTGGACATCTTTATGGTGATTGCTTGATGGGTCTTGCTTTCTTTAATTATGATCCAACTATCAACTTCAGTGACTTGAAGAGACCTTCGGTGTCCCCAACCTGGGCATCAGTATAGTGATTGCTTCAGTGAATTGAAGAGACCTGCGGTGTCCCCAACCTGGGCATCAGTATAGTGATTGCTTCAGTGAATTGAAGAGACCTGCGGTGTCCCCAACCTGGGCATCAGTATAGTGATTGCTTCAGTGAATTGAAGAGACCTTCGGTCTCCCCAACCTGGGCATCAGTATAGTAATAGCTTCTAGGCTCTTGCTTTCTTTAACCTTGATCCATGTATCCACTTTAGGCATCTGTATAGTGTTTGCTTCTAGGTTCATGCTTTCTTTCATCTAGACCATATTAGTGACTTGAAAAGACTTTCAGCATCCCCAACCTGGGCATCGGTATAATGATTGCTTCTTGGGTCTTGCTTTCTTTAATCTTGACCCATCTATGCACTTTATTGACTTGAAGAGAACTTCGGCATCCACAAACTGGGCCTCTGTATAGTCTTTATTCTTGAACATTTTAGTGAATTGAAGAGACCTTCGGCATCACCAATCTGGGCGTCTATATGGTGATTGCTTCTTGGGTCTTGCTTTTTTTAATTGTGATCTTGCTTTCTTTCATCTAGATCATTTTAGTGACTTGAAGAGACCTTCGGCATCCCCAACTTGGGCATCTGTATAGTGATATCTTCTTGGGTCTTGCTTTCTTTAGTCTTGATCTATCTATCCACTATAGTGATTTGAAGAGATGTACAGCATCCCCAATCTGGGCATCTGTAAAGTGATTGCTTCTTGGGTCTTGCTTTCTTTAATCTTGATCCATCTATCCACTTTAGTGACTTCAAGAGACCTTCGGCCTCCAAAAACTGGGCATCTGTATAATGTTTGCTTCTAGGGTCTTGCTTTCTTTCCTCTAGACTAAAATAGAGACTTGTACAGACTTTCAGCATCCCCAACCTGGGCATCGGTATAGTGATTGTTTCCAGCATCCCCAACCTGGGCATCGGTATAGTGATTGCTTCTAGGTTCTTGCTTTCTTTAATCTTTATCCATCTTGCCACTTTAGTGACTTAAAGAGGCCTTCAGACTCCTCGACCTGGGCATTGGTATAGTGATTCCTTCTTGGGTTTTGCGTTTTTTAATCTTGATCCATCTATCCACTTTAGTGACTTGAAGAGACCTTCGGCATCCCAAACCTGGACATCTTTATGGTGATTGCTTGATGGGTCTTGCTTTCTTTAATTATGATCCAACTATCAACTTCAGTGACTTGAAGAGACCTTCGGTGTCCCCAACCTGGGCATCAGTATAGTGATTGCTTCAGTGAATTGAAGAGACCTGCGGTGTCCCCAACCTGGGCATCAGTATAGTGATTGCTTCAGTGAATTGAAGAGACCTGCGGTGTCCCCAACCTGGGCATCAGTATAGTGATTGCTTCAGTGAATTGAAGAGACCTTCGGTCTCCCCAACCTGGGCATCAGTATAGTAATAGCTTCTAGGCTCTTGCTTTCTTTAACCTTGATCCATGTATCCACTTTAGGCATCTGTATAGTGTTTGCTTCTAGGTTCATGCTTTCTTTCATCTAGACCATATTAGTGACTTGAAAAGACTTTCAGCATCCCCAACCTGGGCATCGGTATAATGATTGCTTCTTGGGTCTTGCTTTCTTTAATCTTGACCCATCTATGCACTTTAGTGATTTGAAGAGACCTTCGGTGTCCCCAACCTGGGCATCGGTATAATGATTGCTTCTTGGGTCTTGGTTTCTTTAATCTTGACCCATCTATGCACTTTAGTGATTTGAAGAGACCTTCAGTGTCCCCAACCTGGGCATCGGTATAATGATTGCTTCTTGCGTCTTGCTTTCTTTAATCTTGACCCATCTATCCACTTCTTGGGCTTGCAGTCTTGATCCATCCATACACTTCTTCTTAGTCTTGCGCAGTATTGATCTACTTTTTCTCGAGCTTTTCCTCTTCGGCTGCTTGAGCCACTAATGTCGCATGCTTGAGATGCACCCCTTTTTATACTATATTTTCCCGCCTTTCGTTTTAATCGTTTTAGCCAATCAACTTTACTCAAATATTTCCATTGTTCATTCCCGCCTTTTGTTTCTTTCTGTGCTTTTTTTCTTTTCTTCCTGATAACTCTAAAGCTGTTTTTCTACTGCAAATAGAACTTGTAGCATCAAATGTATCATCTCACAGCGAGTCTTGTGATGTATTTTGAGGCTGGTGTCACTTTTAGTTTGGTAATAACAGTTTTACTGCATGTGGGTCACATAGTAAGATACTTTCAATGACCGCGAAGCTGTTTTGCTAGAGATAGGATATCGTTTTGAAGACTACTCAGAACTGACTGTGACCATTTAATATTTAAACTGAGAGCTATATAGTAGTTTTGGCCATTCAGTACTTAGTATAGACACACAGAGAGATGTATTTTGCATGGCTCAAGTCAATGTCAAGAAGTCAGTTGAATGGTTGGACGACGAACAACAACAGAAGACTGAAGCTATTAAACTGGTGTAACTGAGCTGTTGATGATTGCAAATGGAGATACACTAAACTGAGTCGACAAATTTGAAAATGTTGAAGTGTGTCTGCTACAGTATGCATGGGAAGGCTTTACAATCCAGGTCTATCATCAGTATAGAAATATATTTTGCATGTTTCGAGTCAATGTTAGTATTAGTTAGAAGGACGGTGTAATTGATAAAGGTGAGCTTGATATATAGCCATGGAAGAACAATATGTAATTGATAGTGGAGATATATGTTATATATAATTATGTATATATATATATATAATTTGTCAAAACTGATTCAACAACAATTATATAAAGATCAAGGAAAGTTTCATAATCCAGCTCTCTGTGTTCAAGTTAAGTTTCTTATGGGTTCCTGCTTAGATATAGAGATCATGTGATGGTGAACAGATGAATTCTTTTCACATCATTACTGTGTATAATAACAATAATTATTATTATACTATTATTTATAATTATAATTAATTACAAGTATTATATATACACTTTTTTATGTTGGATGGAGTATTGTATCGCTATATATGACTGAGAGACATGTCATTATTTAGCACATGTACTCACTGCAGTGTGCCAATTCTGTTGGATTTAAAATATATATTATATATATATGTCATCTCATGACTAATATAACTACAGATATATTATAGGTATGATTTCTTCTATATATAGATCTGTCACGGGTTGATGAAAAAATGTTGCTACGTACGAATGAAACACATGAACAGATTTATTGTAAGACAGTAAATTTGATAATGTGAGTTCTATTTGCAGTAGAACAACTGCTTTAGAGCTACATGCATCAAGAAAAGAAAGACCTATTAAATTATTTTAATAATTGTGAGCAGTGAAATCTCTAATTGGCTGAAAAAACATTAATTAGAACATTCCTGCACGTGCAGTTTAACGGTGCACGCTCCTGTCAAATTGACTAAGAAGAACCCTAATGTAGGTCATTCTTTCCAGAACATTCTACTTTTTGTTACTTGTTAACTTTAATCATTATTGTAGCACTATATGTAAAAGCAGTCACACCTATATATCTGAAATTGACTGACTGACTGACTCCAAAATAATTTTTGTTTAGTTCAATACTAATCCCCTGCCCTGCCATAGAATAATAGTATAAAAATAGTGTAGAATAGAATAGTGTTATTAATACACAAAAGAATAGTGGTATATATATAAATATATATATATTATATATATAATAATTATTATAATTATATATATATATTTTTATATACAATAAGGATGTGAAACGAATTCATTAAAAGTTTGTATAATATCGTCATGCACATAATCTCTATATCTAACTAACTTGTACACAGATATTATAATTGGATCATGAAGCTTTCCCATATCAAAATTATTTAACCGTTGTTGGCTCAGTTTTGACAAAGTATAATTATATATAATATTATAATTATAGATATATGTATTTCCACTTATCCAGTCTCCAGTTCCAGTCTACCTCATCCATTACTCCAGTGCAGAAGGCTTTAATTTTTCTTTAATTTCTTGTAAGTTTATTGCTGTTTTTGTACATTTTATTCCCTCTATTTTTATTGTTAATGTAATATTTCACAATATACTATTTTTCTTAATGTGTAATAATGTAATAATTTTCATAATAGTGTACACCACTATAAATGTTTCTTGTGTATTAATAATGTAATAATTATTTCATAATAATATACACAACTATTTTATCTTGTGTATTACAATTCTATTCTACACTATTTTTACACTATTATTCTATTGCATTCGATTAGTGTCGAAATTAAACACCTTCTTTTTTCTTAAAAGAAGACCCTTTTTGTATATATATAATATTATAAATTATATTATTGTGTAAAGTCTGAAACACAAGAAGTCATTGTGACAATGGTAGTGTATGAAATTGTTATGTAGGCAGTCAGTCCGGATTTCAGATATATAGGTGTGACTCCTTTTTTATATATATATGATTAAAGTTAACAAGGAACAAAAAGTAGAATGTTCCGGAAAGAATGACCTACACAGGGTTCTTGAGTTCTTCTAATACAATAGTTATCGACAAGTCTTGACAGGAGCGTGCACGGTTAAACTGCGCGTGCAGGAATGTTCTAATTAAGCAGAGATTTCACTAATTATATAATTATTGTTAATTAATATCAAAAGGTCTTTCTTTTTCCTGATGCGTGTAGCTGTAAAGCAGTTGTTCTACTGCAAATAGAACTCACATTATCAAATTTACTGTCTTTAAAAAAAAACACCAATTAACATAATAAACATTGACCATTGTCCATACATCAGGCAGTACCCACCAAAAATATGGTTTACAGGCAAGCCATCATTGTTACAACAGAACTGAAAATTATTTATAATTATTTATAATTATATTGTATGTACCAAATATCTGAATAATAGAATGAACTTCCTGAATAAACAAAGTTGATGAAATCTGTATTCTGAACAAGTCAACATGTAGTAATTTATATACAGGGTCAAACCCACACACAATGAGTGCATGTGGGTAATTAACCTCATCCACCACTACCACCTACTGTAGAGAATGATATACACAACTACACACATAAGTAAATACATTGTACTAGTTTCATGCATACATGTATCACATGACATTGAGTCTTCCACCTGATTGTGTTTTAAACAACATAGTGCACATTTAACAAGTGCTTAATGTACAGTGACACTGTAGTTAAGAAATGTCATGTGATATGCACTAAATGTTATTGTGGCACTTGGGCAGGCCAATAAGGTCTCAATTAGATAAAGCACTTGTGCATTATTTAATATCAACCTTTAATCTCTTTTGAGCCCCTACCCTCGTATAACATTAAAATGCTTGAATTCATGTTCATCCTTCATCATCACAATGATGATCAAATGTATGTATGTGTGTGTGTGCATGTGTGTGTGTATGTATGTGTGTATGCATGTACGTGTGTACGTATGTGTATGTATGTATTTGTATGTATGTGTGTATGTATGTATGGGTGCATAACATTTCAGTGTGTTATATGTACTAGTGTTGTTTTAGTATTTAAATATTGTTTTAGTTATGATTTTAGTTATAGTTCAAAATCTTGTTGATTTTCTTATAGTTTTAGTAACAACTCGAAAACGCTGTTTTAGTTCTGGTTCCAAACTTGAGAAAAGTTTTGATTCTGATTCAGTTCCCGTTATAAATTTTTTAAATGTTATTCATTTTGATTTTGTTCCTGGTTTTTGATTAGTTTTTGATAACTCATTAAGTAATGAATGAAATTAAACTTTTGAATGAATGATCCAACTACTACTATTACACATGTACATATTAATGTACTTCTTGTTAAGTAACGATCAGTGAATTGAAAAATGTGGTGTATTGCGATATCTGTTGTATAATTGTTAGCTCTATGTTTTGAATTAATATTTTTCATTTTAGTTCTGTTCTAGTTCTAGTTCGCAATCCAACAATGGTTTTAGTTATGATTTAGTTCTGGGTCTAAGTTTCAAATAATTTTTAGTTATAGATTAGTTCCGAGAACTAAAATTCAAAGGGCTACTCAAAGTGGCTTTTAGTTTTAGTACCGATAGAACTGAAACAACACTAATATGTACATACCCTGTATGTACATATAACCCACTGAAACGTTATGAATATTACATCTACATGCATACATGTTATGATACACACACACTTACACACATGCACATACATATCTACACTCACACATAGCAATACAAGTTCATTTGCCAAAATAATATTTTCTTACATTGTCTTCTTGGTGGTCGATATCCACCCCCTCCTCCTACTTCCCCAATTGGTAAGTAATCTCTTCTGGAATATGTTTTACTCTGAGAGTATGAAAATTAATACTAGTAAACTAACCAAAACGACAGATACAAATAGGTGACTGATTATGCTCTAATCTATACATTTATTAGTATGTGGGACTCATTACAGGCAACATGCACGGGACAACCACTATGTGCTCTAAGAAGAATCTTTCAGCTGCTTTATGGTGCTTTGAAGTCATTTATCAATTACAGAACTCATGTTCGTACTTAAATACTTTAGTAAGTGTTGTTAAGCACATTTAAAACACTTTTTAATACTTAGGTCAGCTACATGTATGTGTCTGTCTCTCTCTACTAAGCTAGTTCACTAGTTGATTCTCACAACTGCTATACACGTTCCGTCATATCTATCTAGGTGTGTAGTACTGTCTACATGTATACATTTAGTTATAACTTTAAACTCCTCCCACTGTTTAATTTTCTCATTTCGCTCTTTCTCTTGTTGCTATAAAGATAGAAAACAATAAATGAAAGCCAAATAATTACATTCAGTGGAGATGACTATTGAGCCTTATTAACATGGTAGACTTTTTATAATAAAAACTGAATGTTTCGACCCGAAGGTGTTCTTCAGTAGTACATGTATATAATTACATGTTCAAAACAAATTAAGTGTTCAGCAGATCCTTCTTATTAATGACCTTTCACAGTTCAAACTTACTTTTAATCAATATTTCCTAATATACATATACATGTGTGCATATGTCTGACAATGTAAAATTAATAATTATATTTATGTATTTCAAATATATAAATTCAGGCACCTTCAATGGTTAACTTAATATTTCATCCTTGAAGAGCAAGTATTGCATTCCACATTTAACTGGCTTCTTAAAATTGCTCATCAAGAGTGGAGATATGCATTACCATGGTTACGTACACATGGATTACACCTTCATTTTCACCACTCATTTGTGATGATTGCATACTCCTCCTATATTAATACATGATTAATAAACCAAACCCACACCTCTTCCAACTCAGTTTGATGTATGGCTGTCTGTTCATCTAAAGAATGTTGCATTTTCTCTTTCGCTCTCATCATAGCATCTTGATCACTCAGCTTTTACAGCATCTACAAAACAAATATTAATCATGCTATAACAATTTAGAAATCCCAAATAACAAGGGATGATTTTGGATTTATGCTTAATTCTTTGACTTTCAAGAAAGAATCTAAACATTACAAGAATATACTTAAAAACCCATCTAAGGTTGGGCAATCATTCAATTATACATCCATAATTATTGCAATTAATAATTGTATTTCTACTTTACTTGCAATACTGCAAACTAAATAATTATTATTCCCATTTTACAGCTTTCTTACACACTCTCCATCTTGTCTGTTATGTGAAGAACAATAGTTTTACATTTAACTTTGTCCTGTTTAAAGTTTTGAAGTTATTAACACTTCAATTAATTAAGGATACATAATTATATGTAATATTCACAATTATCACATCAAGTACTTATTACAAGTTATAAAATCACTCAACTCTAAACTAACCGAAGTTCTGTTGTTCCTCCCATTCTAATCGTAAGTTAAATACATAAAATCACTCAACCCTAAATCATCATCTGTCTATCTATCCATCCATCTATCCATCTATCCTTATTCCTATTCATCATTTAGTCATCCTTCTAGATGTGTCCGTCCCAAAACATTTTTAGAGTTGCACATGCATATACTTATACAGATTACAGCATTGTGTTATACAACCTATATTCCATAATTGAAAATGCAGATCCAATTTGATATCATTGTCTATATCAAATATCTAGTTTACAATCATTCAAACTCACCAACACACTTAACTGCCAACTACATGTCGCTTTGGTGATAACGATGCAGTTGCCCAGGTTAAAATGACAGGCATTGTATTACATTTCTATAGCAATGGCTAAAACCAAGTGGTCAGTTACTTGTTGGAGATTACTGCCTTTGTCAAACCACTCTTAGTGATTCTACCGGGGGGAGGGGGCTTTAACATTAATCTAGTGATAGGTTTAACATTAGTCTAGTCATAGGAATGGGGGGTTTTAATATTAATCTAGTGATAGGTTTAACATTAGTCTAGTCAGAGGAATGGGGGGTTTTAATATTAATCTAGTCATAGGTTTAACATTAATCTAGTAATAGGTTTAACATTAGTCTAGTCATAGGAATGGGGGGTTTTAATATTAATCTAGTGATAGGTTTAACATTAGTCTAGTCATAGGAATGGGGGGTTTTAATATTAATCTAGTCATAGGTTTAACATTAGTCTAGTCATAGGAATGGGGGGTTTTAATATTAATCTAGTCATAGGTTTAACATTAGTCTAGTCATAGGAATGGGGGGTTTTAATATTAATCTAGTGATAGGTTTAACATTAGTCTAGTCAGAGGAATGGGGGGTTTTAATATTAATCTAGTGATAGGTTTAACATTAGTCTAGTCATAGGAATGGGGGGTTTTAATATTAATCTAGTCATAGGTTTAACATTAGTCTAGTCATAGGAATGGGGGGTTTTAATATTAATCTAGTCATAGGTTTAACATTAGTCTAGTCATAGGAATGGGGGGTTTTAATATTAATCTAGTCATAGGTTTAACATTAGTCTAGTCAGAGGAATGGGGGGTTTTAACATTAATCTAGTCATAGGTTTAACATTAGTCTAGTCATAGGAATGGGCGGTTTTAATATTAATCTAGTCATAGGTTTAACATTAGTCTAGTCATAGGAATGGGGGGTTTTAATATTAATCTAGTCATAGGTTTAACATTAGTCTAGTCATAGGAATGGGGGGCTTTAATATTAATCTATTGATAGGTTTAACATTAGATTAATATCACTAGATTAATATTAAAGCCCCCCATTCCTATGACTAGATAGTCATAGGAATGGGGGGCTTTAATATTAATCTAGTGATAGGTTTAACATTAATCTAGTCATAGTAATGGGGGGGCTTTAACATGAATCATGGATGTCATGCAGCATAAAGTACTAAAGCTCATTCACATTCGCCTTGTCCTCAGAAAAATGTTAATAACTTTAGTTTGGAATGACCAACAATCTTTTTAGCTGCACCATTTTCATATAATTATCCTTCCCGTTCTTTTTTTCATGCATGTCAAAAATCAATCAATTACTTCGTTATTGAGTTATAGTATAATTATGTATTAACATTAAACCATACATTATAGTACATATAAAGTCATCACATCATAATTTTGAGGAATATAGTGAATGTGAACAGCCTTTAGTGGAACCCCCTATTCTGGGCGCTATTTAGAGAGGGACAAAGTAAACTGTCCTGAGATTACAGTAGTTGTCCTCATTTCAAGGCTGAGTGTTTCAAAGTTTTCACACTATTTGGAAACTAAGTAGGTCCACAGCTAATTTAAAGCCTGAAGACCATGGCTGGGGATGAGACTAGTGGTAAATATAATTTGATGACATGGTTGCTCAATATAATTACCTGACTAACCATAAATCCGGCTCATTATTGAACATGACTATTTTTTTACCACAACCTCACCCTATTTTTAAACCTTAGGCTTAGCCCTTGGTTTCCAAATAGCAAATTGGTATGTAATCAATGTAATGTATATATACATATATATATATATATATATATATATATATATATATATCCTCATTTCAAGATCTTTCAATAGAGAGCCAGGTTCCATTCTTGCTTCAGTGATATACGATTGAGTGGGTGTCTGTCCTTCTCGGATACATTTGAGGGTACTTTTTTGATGTAACCATTTGCTAACTGTAAATAGAAGTTGATGCGTTCACTTCTATAAATAAAAGCCACATCCAACCCTAACTAACAATGATACTGCCTATAGCTACAATGTGAATGGGCACTACAGCTTTCCCTTGTCCTGGTAATTAGTCCATTTCACTTAATTAATCACTATCACATATATATGTAGCAGAGGTAGTCCAGCTGGCAACCTGTGATTAACAATCATGTATTATTTAATACTTCACACAGGAGTACAGTACCTGACTTAATTCACTTTACATATTATCATGAGACCTACACTTTAATAAAGTGATCGTCAACTGTACTTCTAAGTAGTGCTGTAGTACTACCTTGTATTGTAATCATAGTAATGTGTGAATTCCCTTTACATTTATACAATGTATGTGATAGATAGCATAGTACTAACATGTAATACTGTGTAGTACATAAGTACAGTGTACTTCACTCAAAAAGTGCACTGTAGTCCATGGACTTACAGTGATAGTATGTAAACTTAATGTCAGGTACTGTATATCAGTATGTAATTATTTATTTATCTGATTGTGTGTACACACTACCAGCTAAGAAGAGAAAGATTGATGATAATGAGGGATTAACAATCACTAGTTTAAATCTACAACCAGGTAAGCAATTAAAGAGCTCAGGATCTTATAGTAGACAACCCAAAATGAACTACTGGAAATTGTCCATGTTACATCAAAATGCATTAAAAATTATATATACCTCACTACCATATTTTTCTAATTTTATCTGCTCCCGAAGCAAAAATGTTCTGTAGTGGAGTATATGTACATCCAATTTTTAATGCATTTTAATGCAACATTAGTGTTCCATGTATATTAATGTTATGTGAGTTAGACTACTATAGTTTCAGCCTTCTAGTTGTAGTGTTCTCAAACTATTAATTGTGAACTCTAATCCACTTAACTGTTAGTTATCAATTACAACTCATTATATTTTATCCCATTAATTCATAATGCAACATTACAGTTACCCAAATACCAGGATCATGTATTAATCATTTCTCTTCTCCCATTCTTCCTACCTTAGGTTCCAAACAGGGACATGTTAATGTCATAGAAAACTTTAATGTGGCTATCGACTCTTGTAATTTTCTCAATAGTAGTAATACATATCGAGGAGGTAATGTAGTAGATCAATCTGCATAATATTATATATAATTATATAATTATACTTATATATCAAAGTTGTGGGAGGGGCTACAATCAATCATCCAAAATGCATTGCAGTTACCCTAATACCAGGATCACATTTTAGGCACTTTGGTTGCTTCATTGAGGTTGCTTCTGGGACAGTCGAGATGTTGTTACATGTTGCAATATAAAAACCTAGGATGTGGGGGAATCCTCTTTTCCCACAACTGTCCTGTATAATAATGGTCCAGATTCTTTCTCGACATGTGTTTCTCTCTTTATTTTTTTATCATATATACATACCCAGTCATTTAAATACATCTAAAGTAACTCTTCCAATTTTAGTGAAACCCCCCCATATTGCTGATCTGTCACATGTACCAGTAATAGAACCTTTGTTAGTGTTGTTAGATGTGATATAGTCCTTGCACATTTGTGGTATACAATTCCTGTACTATATCCATTGACACAAACCTTAGTTCTATTATAAGACTTCTTTTTTCTTGTTTAAGTACAATTTTCACGTTCATGCCGCCACCAATGGGATGATGTGGATTGGGACTGGATCTCAGCCTTTAAGACTGATAGACACGGCACTATATAAAGGAGATATTCAGCTTTTTTGTAAACTATTACAAATACAGAGACAAAAATTAAAGGGAAGTGATAAAGAGAAGGTTACCTTTTCAAAACTGTATAAACAGGACTTCAAAGATATCTTTGTTTGATTTTTTGTAGGTTGAAAATCTGAGATTATTCGTACAATTTGTGATTGCATATCTTCTTCTGGGTGATGCAAAGGTAATGGATTCAAACAGAAATGAACAGACTTATAGAAATATAGATAGAGAGATAGTTGGAGAGATAGACAGACAGTTAGGCAAACACACAAATATATTTATTATAAGATACTGGACAACAATTCACCAAGTTGTTTAGTAGCAAACGTTTATTAGTAAACACAACTTTTCAGTCTTGAGTAAGGTCGTAGAGCTTATCAACGTGTACTGTAATAAACTTTGCTGCTAAATAACTTAGTGAATCATTGTCCGCTAACTTATAATAAATGTATTTGTACAACCACTGTATCAAAACCAAAACAAAGCGCACAAAACAACATTGGGATGGTACCTCATGATGAGAACATAATAACATTTATTAAAACAGTAATTATAAATTCAGACAATTTCACTATCCAGCAACAGGAGTAGTTTTAGGGACAAATCAGACAGTCTGAAGGCCAAAGGGTAGGATGATGTTTGACTGTATCATAATTATTATATTAACCTTTATTCTTTAGTACTGATGCACCGATAAGATTTTTTACTGATATTCCAATAAACTGATAATTACTTTAGATATGTACCAATAACCGATACCAATCCGACATTATATCTATACCTTCTTGTTTCTGATTCTTTCAACGAAAATCAGCATTTTCTTAATAATTATGAGTATCATATAGGCAATTAATGATGCCATGATCACAAGAAATATCACTATTGGTGCACTTTTTATAATATCGGTTACATCTGCCAGAAATAACCGATATCGATACTAAACATAATGGCCGATAATGACCGATATCCATTACCAATCCGATTATCGGTGCATCACTATTCTTTAGTATAAATAATTATAACAATTTACAATATTATTAAAGCACTTACCTAAACATTTTAGCACTTTTACCATCTAATTCTGGAATAGCTACTGCAGGTGCAGTAGATGGATATGTCACAGGAATCTAATAAAAAATAAAATTACAACATTAACAATGCACATCAATGATGCTGTAACTCGTATCAAATTCTCATATTTAAGGAGATTATGAATGTGCCAGCATTTACCAAACCATCTATAGACAAATATGTCATCATTTCCACATTCAATCAATACAGATGCTAAATATAGAAATGATGCACATTTTACTGGCTGTGTCTTGGTGATGCAGGCACCAAATATAATGACATTTCTGTGGTTTAATTAATTAATTAATCAAACTAGTCTCATCAGTCCCTAGCAGTCTCTTAGCTCTCATGACTCTCTTTCAATCTTGTGAGTCCCCATTCGTCTTTCTGAGTCTCTGAGTCCCCATTGGTCTCTTGAGTCACCAGTAGTCTCCAGTAGTCTCTTTGAGACTCATGAGTACCCATTAGCTTGTCTGAGTCTCCAGTACTCTCCTTGAGTCTCATGAGTCTCCAGTAGTCTGTCTGAGTCTCATGAGTCCCCATTGGTCTCTTGAGTCTCCGTTAGTCTCTCTGAGTCTCATGAGCACACATTAGTCTCTCTGAGTCTCATGCGTCTCCATTAGTCTTTCTGAGTCTCATGAGTCCCAACTAGTCTCTCTGAGTCTCATGAGTCCCAACCATTCTCTTTGAGTCTCGTGAGTCTCCAGTAATCTCAAGTAGTCTCTTTGAGTCTCCAGTAATCTCAAGTAGTCTCTTTGAGTCTCCAGTAGTCTCAAGTAGTCTCTTTGAGTCTCATGAGTCTCTAGTAGTCTCTCTGAGTCTCATGAGTCCCAACTAGTCTCTGTGAGCCTCATGAGTCCCAGTAGTCTCTTATATATAGTCTCCAGCAATCTCAGAAGTTATACAAGTTGAAAAATGGAATTCCCATTTCTTTACTGATATTGTGGATAATTGAACCTATGTCGGTCCTGTGTTTTAGGTCAGAATGGCACAACTATATACTTAAGGAAGAGCATCATAATTTACACTCTTTAAATCATCAAGTGATGATTCTCAACATGTGTTTCTCTCCATAAACATAAACAACTGAAGAGAAGCTATGCCATATATGTAACTTAAGCTACATCAAATGGCTCACAACAGCAATATTTCTGATTCATATAAGTGTGCAGATCTCTAATATTACGCTGTTTCATTGTTTAAAGTACATGCGATTTCAATTCACTAAATGTTCATGGTCAGCATATCGATTGCATATGTAAAGTATATGCAATGTAATGTATATACATAATTATTATATTATATATATATAATTATACATGTTAGTGCTGTTCTAACGTAGCAAATAAATTTAGTGCTAGTATTAGTTCTAGTACTTATAGAAAAGTGTTTAGTTTAGTATTGGTTCTAATACTCAATCTTTAGTTTAGTATTAGTTCAAGCACCCAATACAAAAAAGTGTTTAGTTTAGTATTAGTTCTAGTACTCAATCTTTAGTTAAGTATTACTTCTAGTACTCAATACTTTAGTTTAGTATTGCTTATAATACTCAATCTTTAGTTTAGCATTAGTTCTAGTACCCAATACAGAAAAGTGTTTAGTTTAGTATTAGTTCTAGTACTTAAAGAAAAGTGTTCAGTATAGTATTGGTTCCAATGCTCAATCTTTAGTATAGTATTAGTTCTAGTACCCAATACAGAAAAGTGTTTAGTTTAGTATTGGTTCCAATGCTCAATCTTTAGTTCAGTATTAGTTCAAACACCCAATACAGAAAAGTGTTTAGTTTAGTATTGGTTCTAATAATCAATCTTTAGTTTAGTATTAGTTCCAGCACCCAATACATAAAAGTGTTTAGTTTAGTATTGGTTCGACTACTCAATCTTTAGTTTAGTATTAGTTCAAACACCCAATACAAAAAAGTGTTTAGTTTAGTATTAGTTCTAGTACTCAATCTTTAGTTAAGTATTACTTGTAGTACTCAATACAGAAAAGTGTTTAGTTCAGTATTGGTTCTAATACTCAATCTTTAGTTTAGTATTAGTTCTCGTACCCAATACAGAAAAGTGTTCAGTATAGTATTGGTTCCAATGCTCAATCTTTAGTTTAGTATTAGTTCTAGTACCCAATACAGAAAAGTGTTCAGTATAGTATTGGTTCCAATGCTCAATCTTTAGTTTAGTATTAGTTCTAGTACCCAATACAGAAAAGTGTTTAGTTTAGTATTGGTTCTAATACTCAATCTTTAGTTCACTATAAGTTCCAGTACTTATAGAAAGGTGTTTAGTTTAGTATTGCTTCTAATACTCAATCTTTAGTTTAGTATTAGTTCTAGTACCCAATACAGAAAAGTGTTTAGTTTAGTATTAGTTCTAGTACTAATAGAAAAGTGTTTAGTTTAGTATTGGTTCTAATACTCAATCTTTAGTTTAGTATTAGTTCTCGTACCCAATACAGAAAAGTGTTTAGTTCAGTATTGGTTCTAATACTCAATCTTTAGTTTAGTATTAGTTCCCGTACCCAATACAGAAAAGTGTTTAGTTTAGTATTGGTTCTAATACTCAATCTTTAGTTTAGTATTAGTTCTCGTACCCAATACAGAAAAGTGTTTAGTTTAGTATTGGTTCTAATACTCAATCTATAGTTTAGTATTAGTTCTCGTACCCAATACAGAAAAGTGTTTAGTTCAGTATTGGTTCTAATACTCAATCTTTAGTTTAGTATTAGTTCTCGTACCCAATACAGAAAAGTGTTCAGTTTAGTATTGATTCTAATACTCAATCTTTAGTTTAGTATTAGGTCTAGTACTCATTACAGAAAAGTGTTTAGTTTAGTATTGGATCTAATACTCAATCTTTAGTTTAGTATTAGTTCTAGTACTCATTACAGAAAAGTGTTTAGTTTAGTATTAGTTCTAGTACTCAACCTTTAGTTAAGTAT
Organism: Petrosia ficiformis; assembly: GCA_947044365.1. Taxonomy (NCBI): domain Eukaryota; kingdom Metazoa; phylum Porifera; class Demospongiae; order Haplosclerida; family Petrosiidae; genus Petrosia; species Petrosia ficiformis. Next base: position 32,065,391 of record OX345636.1, read on the forward strand.
TAGTTCTAGTACTCAATACAGAAAAGTCTTTAGTTTAGTATTAGTTCTAGTACTTAAAGAAAAGTGTTCAGTATAGTATTGGTTCCAATGCTCAATCTTTAGTTCAGTATTAGTTCCAGTACTTATAGAAAGGTGTTCAGTTTAGTATTGGTTCTAATACTCAATCTTTAGTTTAGTATTAGTTCTAGTACTCATTACAGAAAAGTGTTTAGTTTAGTATTGGTTCTAATACTCAATCTTTAGTTTAGTATTAGTTCAAACACTCAATACAGAAAGTGTTTACTTTAATATTGGTTCTACTACCCAATACTGAAAACTATTAGGTTTAGTATTGGTTCTAGTACACAATCTTTAGTTTAGTATTAGTTTTAATACCAAAAATTCAACTATATATATATATAATTTATGATTATAATATATATACATGTATATATATATATATATACATATATATATGTATGTATTATACAATGTATATCAGTGGGGACTAATGAGACTCAGAAGGGACTCATTAGACTCAGACTACTTGGGACTCATTAGACTAATGGGACTCAGGATTCATGAGACCAATTGGTAATCATAACACTCAAAGAGACTAGTTGGGACTCATCAGACTCAAAGAGACTAGTTGGGACTCGTGAGACTAAAGAGAGACTACTTGGGACTCATGAGACTCACAGAGACTACTGGGGACTCATGAGACTCAAAGAGACTACTGGGGACTCATGAGACTCAAAGAGACTACTGGGGACTCATGAGACTCAAAGAAACTACTGGGGACTCATGAGATTCACAGAGACTAGTTGGGACTCATCAGACTCACAGAGACTACTGGGGACTCATCCGACTCACAGAGACTAGTCGGGACTCATCAGACTCACAGAGACTAATGGGGACTCATGATATTCACAGAGACTAGTTGGGACTCATCAGACTCACAGAGACTACTGGGGACTCATCCGACTCACAGAGACTAGTCGGGACTCATCAGACTCACAGAGACTACTGGGGACTCATGATATTCACAGAGACTAGTTGGGACTCATGACACTCCAAAAGACTAACAGAGACTCATGAGACTGAAAGAAAATAATCTTCATGGTTACTATATAATAATAACCACAATAATGTAATTATATTTGGTGCCTGCAATACGGAGATAGTACCGTTTTACTGACCTTGTTCCATCTTTAGTAGATTCCAGTCTAAACCACTCATTATCAGCATCTTTGTTGTTAGTAACATACTGTAAGAATTTAGGAACATTTAGTAAGCTAAAATGAAAAATTTAATTATTTTCATCTTTCTTAACAAAGTGCTGGTATTAGTGGTGTCGTAATACTTTTACAGACCCTGTTTAAATGGAGTCTTATCTGTAGCTACAACCAGGCCTTTCTTGCATGATCATGGTCATCCAACATGTCATGTAATTAATACGAACATATCTCAAAGAATGTTTTTCAGTCCACATGTGACAAAGACTATAAGATGGTACATGTAGCTAGAGTCTAGGATTTATTCCAAGGCGACTCAAAGGCATGTATGTTAAAGTAATTTTGTGGCTAATGTTCACATTCATGATAACCTCAAAATATCGTATTAATTATGCAGCATCTCAATAATGAAGCAATGGATTGAATTTGACGTACAAAAAAAAAATAATGGGAAGGATAGTTATATGAATATAATGTCATCACTCAAGGTAATAATATAATAATTATAATATAATATTCGCAATGATTATTCCACTGTAATAACTCTACAGTACTCTGATCAATATGCTATACCTTTAGTAACATGGCATTGCTAGTCTGCTCTACCAAGAGAGGTGTATTCTTCTTTTAATCTAGTCACCCACTGAACACCATCACGAGGACCTGCTCTGGTGCCGATCAGAGGAATGGCAGCCTACAACGTTCTTTTGTGGCTTCATCCACGTCTTCCACCATAATAATGTTGGGTGTGGTTATATTAGACGTGTGTGTGTGTCTTTCCTTAGCACACTTGGTTATGCTCCTGGTACTCCTACCAAGATAGAAAAACGCATGATGACATTCTAAAGAAATAAATATTGTGTGGAATTACAGTAGAAAAATATTGTAGGATAGTGTTACTGTTATTATATTAATAATAGTAGTGTAGGTAAAGAAATAATATTGAGTGCTGCAAAATATTAGAAAAAAGGTGTGTTGATGTATATAATTTTATAAAGAAAAAATGTGTATGAACATTATAAAGAAAATTAGATAGTATGGAATAATTATAAATCAAATATTGTGTAAAATAATATGGCAGGGGATTGTGTAAAAACTGAACATCTTTTTTCTTAAAATATTTTAAAATGCAATAAAAAAGACAACCATGTACATCTTCGCATACTATAAGTAATAATATTCATCTTTCAAAACAATTATTATTTAAAGTCTGAAACACAAGAAGTGACAATGACAATAGTAGTGTATGTTATAATATAATATAATTAAGACAAATAGTGTATAATAAAATATTACATATTACTAAAATTAATAGTAGTATATAAAAACAATTATAACGATTATTAATTAAAAAGGTGACAAGATTTGAAAGAAAAAAATTGTACACAAACAGAAACAAAATATACACAAGAAAGAAATTTAAAGTACTCTGGACTGGAGTACTGGATGAGGTAGACTGGAACTGGAACACTGGTTTAGGTAGGATGAAACTGGAGCAGTGGATGAGGCAGACTGCATGGAACCAGAGCACTGGATTAGATAGTCTGGAACAGCAGCACTAGCCACGTAAAACTTGATCCAACTGTTAGTGACTTGAAGAGACCTTCGGTGTCCAACCTGGGCATCTTTATAGTGATTCCTTCTAGGCTCTTGCTTTCTTTAATCTTGATCCATCTATCTACTTTATGGACTTGAGGAGACCATCGGCATCCCCAACATGGGCATCTGTATAGTGATTGCTTCTTGGGTCTTGCTTTCTTTAATCTTGATCCATCTATCCACTTTAGTGACTTGAAGAGACCTTCGGCCTCCACAAACTGGGCATCTGTATGGTGATTGCTTATTGGGTCTTGCTTTCTTTAATTATGATCCAACTATCAACTTCAGTGACTTGAAGAGACTTTCGGTGTCCCCAACCTGGGCATCAGTATAGTGATTGCTTCTAGGGTCTTGCTTTCTTTCATCTAGACCATATTAGTGACTTCAAGACACTTTCAGCATCCCCAAACTGGGCATCGGTATAGTGATTGCTTCTGTATCTTGCTTTCTTTAATTATGGACTTTCGGCATCCCCAACCTGGGCATCTATATGGAGATTGCTTCTTGGGTCATGCTTTCATTCTTCTTCATCCATGTATCCACTATAATGATTTGAAGAGACCTTCAGCATCCCCAACCTGGGCATCTCTATAGTGATTGCTTCTTGGGTCTTGCTTTCTTTAATTATGATCCAACTATCCACTATAGTGATTTGAAGAGACCTTCGGCATCCCCAACCTGGGCATCTGTATGGTGATTGCTTATTGGGTCTTGCTTTCTTTAATTATGATCCAACTATCAACTTCAGTGACTTGAAGAGACCTTCTTTGTCCCCAACCTGGGCATCAGTATAGTGATTGCTTCAAGGCTCTTGCTTTCTTTAATCTTGATCCATCTATCCACTTTAGTGACTTGAAGAGACCTTCGGCATCCACAAACGGGGCATCTGTATAGTGTTTGCTTCTAGGGTCTTGCTTTCTTTCATCTAGACCATATTAGTGACTTCAAGACACTTTCAGCATCCCCAAACTGGGCATCGGTATAGTGATTGCTTCTGTGTCTTGATTATGGACCTTCGGCATCCCCAACCTGGGCATCTATATGGTGATTGCTTCTTGGGTCATGCTTTCATTCTTCTTCATCCATGTATCCACTATAGTGATTTGAAGAGATCTTCAGCATCCCAAACCTGGGCCTCTGTATCTTCTTGGGTGTTGCTTTCTTTAATCTTGATTCATCTATCCACTTTAGTGACTTGAAGAGACTTTCGGTGTCCTCAACCTGGGCATCTGTGTAGTCTTTATTCTTGAATATTTTAGTGAATTGAAGAGACCTTCGGCATCCCCAACCTGGGCATCTATATGGTGATTGCTTCTTGGATCATGCTTTCATTCTTCTTCGTCCATGTATCCACTATAGTGATTTGAAGAGACCTTCTTTGTCCACAACCTGGGCATCAGTATAGTGATTGCTTCCAGGCTCTTGCTTTCTTTAATCTTGATCCATCTATCCACTTTAGTGACTTGAAGAGACTTTCGGTGTCCCCAACCTGGGCATCTGTGTAGTCTTTATTCTTGAACATTTTAGTGAATTGAAGAGACCTTCGGCATCACCAATCTGGGCGTCTGTATAGTGATTGTTTCTTGGGTCTTGCTTTCTTTAATCTTGATCCATCTATCCACTTTAGTGACTTGAAGAGACTTTCGGTGTCCCCAACCTGGGCATCTGTGTAGTCTTTATTCTTGAACATTTTAGTGAATTGAAGACACCTTCGGCATCACCAATCTGGGCGTCTGTATAGTGATTGTTTCTTGGGTCTTGCTTTCTTTAATCTTGATCCATCTATCCATTTTAGTGACTTGAAGAGACTTTCGGTGTCCCCAACCTGGGCATCTGTATAGTCATTATTCTTGAACATTTTAGTGAATTGAAGAGACCTTCGGTGTGTATTATAATTGCTTCTTGGGTCTTGCTTTGTTTAATCTTGATCCATCTATCCACTTTAGTGACTTGAAGACCTTCGGCATCACCAAACTGGGCATCGGTATAGTGATTGCTTCTTGGGTGTTGCTTTCTTTAATATTGATGCATCTATCCCCTATAGTGACTTGAAGAGACCTTCTGTGTCCCCAACCTGGGCATCTGTATAGTCTTTATTCTTGAACATTTTAGTGAATTGAAGAGACCTTCGGCATCACCAATTTGGGCGTCTATATAGTGATTGATTCTTGGGTCTTCCTTTCTTTAATCTTGATCTATCTATCCACTTTATTGACTTGAAGAGACCTTCGGCATCTCCAACCAGGGAACTATATGGTGATTGCTTCTTGGGTCTTGCTTTCTTTACTTATGATCTTGCTTTCTTTCATCTAGATCATTATAGTGACTTGAAGATAAATTCAGCATCCCCAAACTGGGCATCTGTATAGTGTTTGCTTCTAGGGTCTTGCTTTCTTTAATCTTGATCTATCTATCCACTTTAGTGACTTGAAGAGACCTTCGGTGTCCCCAACCTGGGTATCTGTATAGTCTTTCATCTAGATCATTTTAGTGACTTGAAGAGACCTTCAGCATCCCCAACCTGGGCATCTGTATAGTGATTGCTTCTTGGGTCTTGCTTTCTTTAATCTTGATCCATCTATCCACTTTAGTGACTTGAAGAGACCTTCGGTGTCCCCAACCTGGGCATCTGTGTAGTCTTTATTCTTGAACATTTTAGTGAATTGAAGACACCTTCGGCATCACCAATCTGGGCGTCTGTATAGTGATTGTTTCTTGGGTCTTGCTTTCTTTAATCTTGATCCATCTATCCATTTTAGTGACTTGAAGAGACTTTCGGTGTCCCCAACCTGGGCATCTGTATAGTCATTATTCTTGAACATTTTAGTGAATTGAAGAGACCTTCGGTGTGTATTATAATTGCTTCTTGGGTCTTGCTTTGTTTAATCTTGATCCATCTATCCACTTTAGTGACTTGAAGACCTTCGGCATCACCAAACTGGGCATCGGTATAGTGATTGCTTCTTGGGTGTTGCTTTCTTTAATATTGATGCATCTATCCCCTATAGTGACTTGAAGAGACCTTCTGTGTCCCCAACCTGGGCATCTGTATAGTCTTTATTCTTGAACATTTTAGTGAATTGAAGAGACCTTCGGCATCACCAATTTGGGCGTCTATATAGTGATTGATTCTTGGGTCTTCCTTTCTTTAATCTTGATCTATCTATCCACTTTATTGACTTGAAGAGACCTTCGGCATCTCCAACCAGGGAACTATATGGTGATTGCTTCTTGGGTCTTGCTTTCTTTACTTATGATCTTGCTTTCTTTCATCTAGATCATTATAGTGACTTGAAGATAAATTCAGCATCCCCAAACTGGGCATCTGTATAGTGTTTGCTTCTAGGGTCTTGCTTTCTTTAATCTTGATCTATCTATCCACTTTAGTGACTTGAAGAGACCTTCGGTGTCCCCAACCTGGGTATCTGTATAGTCTTTCATCTAGATCATTTTAGTGACTTGAAGAGACCTTCAGCATCCCCAACCTGGGCATCTGTATAGTGATTGCTTCTTGGGTCTTGCTTTCTTTAATTTGATCCATCTATTCACTTTAGTGACTTCAAGAGACCTTCGGCATCCCCAACCTGGGCATCTGTATGGTGATTGCTTATTGGGTCTTGCTTTCTTTAATTATGATCCAACTATCAACTTCAGTGACTTGAAGAGACCTTCTTTGTCCCCAACCTGGGCATCAGTATAGTGATTGCTTCAAGGCTCTTGCTTTCTTTAATCTTGATCCATCTATCCACTTTAGTGACTTGAAGAGACCTTCGGCATCCACAAACGGGGCATCTGTATAGTGTTTGCTTCTAGGGTCTTGCTTTCTTTCATCTAGACCATATTAGTGACTTCAAGACACTTTCAGCATCCCCAAACTGGGCATCGGTATAGTGATTGCTTCTGTGTCTTGCTTTCTTTAATTATGGACCTTCGGCATCCCCAACCTGGGCATCTATATGGTGATTGCTTCTTGGGTCATGCTTTCATTCTTCTTCATCCATGTATCCACTATAGTGATTTGAAGAGATCTTCAGCATCCCCAACCTGGGCATCTGTATAGTGATATCTTCTTGGGTGTTGCTTTCTTTAATCTATCCACTTTAGTGACTTGAAGAGACCTTCGGCATCCCCAACCTGGGTATCTATATGGTGATTGCTTCTTGGATCATGCTTTCATTCTTCTTCATCCATGTATCCACTATAGTGATTTGAAGAGACCTTCTTTGTCCACAACCTGGGCATCAGTATAGTGATTGCTTCTAGGCTCTTGCTTTCTTTAATCTTGATCCATCTATCCACTTTAGTGACTTGAAGAGACTTTCGGTGTCCCCAACCTGGGCATCTGTGTAGTCTTTATTCTTGAACATTTTAGTGAATTGTAGAGACCTTCGGCATCACCAATCTGGGCGTCTGTATAGTGATTGTTTCTTGGGTCTTGCTTTCTTTAATCTTGATCCATCTATCCACTTTAGTGACTTGAAGAGACCTTCGGCATCCCCAACCTGGGCATCTACATCGTGATTGCTACTTCGGTCTTGCTTTCTTTCATCTAGATCATTTTAGTGACTTGAAGAGTCCTTCGGTGTCGCCAACCTGGGCATCTGTATAGTCTTTATTCTTGAACATTTTAATGAATTGAAGAGACATTCGGTGGCCCCAACCTGGGCATCTGTATAGTGATTGCTTCTAGGCTCTTGCTTTCTTTAATCTTGATCCATCTATCAACTTGTGTCCCCAACCTGGGCATCGGTATAGTCTTTATTCTTGAACATTTTAATGAATTGAAGAGACATTCGGTGTCCCCAACCTGGGCATCTGTATAGTGATTGCTTCTAGGCTCTTGCTTTCTTTAATCTTGATCCATCTATCCACTTGTGTCCCCAACCTGGGCATCTGTATAGTCTTTATTCTTGAACATTTTAGTGAATTGAAGAGACCTTCGGTGTGTATTGTAATTGCTTCTTGGGTCTTGCTTTGTTTAATCTTGATCCATCTATCCACTTTAGTGACTTGAAGACCTTCGGCATCACCAAACTGGGCATCGGTATAGTGATTGCTTCTTGGGTGTTGCTTTCTTTAATATTGATGCATCTATCCCCTATAGTGACTTGAAGAGACCTTCGGTGTCCCCAACCTGGGCATCTGTATAGTCTTTATTCTTGAACGTTTTAGTGAATTGAAGAGACCTTCGGCATCACCAATCTGGGCGTCTATATAGTGATTGATTCTTGGGTCTTCCTTTCTTTAATCTTGATCTATCTATCCACTTTATTGACTTGAAGAGACCTTCGGCATCTCCAACCTGGGTATCTATATGGTTATTGCTTCTTGGGTCTTGCTTTCTTTAATTATGATCTTGCTTTCTTTCATCTAGATCATTTTAGTGACTTGAAGAGACCTTCGGCAACCACAAACTGGACCATCTTTTTAGTGTTATCTTCTAGGGTCTTGCTTTCTTAAATCTTGATCCATCTTTCCACTTTAGTGACTTAAAGAGACCTTCAGCATCCTCAACCTGGGCATTGCTATAGTGATTCCTTCTTGGGTCTTGCGTTTTTTAATCTGGATCCATCCATCAATTTTAGTGACTTGGAGACATTCAGCATCCCCAACCTGGGCATTGGTATAGTGATTCCTTCTTGGGTCTTGCTTTGTTTAATCTTTATCCATCTATCCACTTTAGTGACTTGAAGACCTTCGGCATCACCAAACTGGGCATCGGTATAGTGATTGCTTCTTGGGTGTTGCTTTCTTTAATATTGATGCATCTATCCCCTATAGTGACTTGAAGAGACCTTCGGTGTCCCCAACCTGGGCATTTGTATAGTCTTTATTCTTGAACATTTTAGAGAATTGAAGAGACCTTCGGCATCACCAATCTGGGCGTCTGTATAGTGATTGATTCCTGGGACTTGCTTTGTTTAATCTTGACCCATCTATGCACTTTAGTGATTTCAAGAGACCTTCGGTGTCCCCAACCTGGGCATCGGTATAATGATTATTTCTTGGGTCTTGCTTTCTTTAATCTTGATCCTTCTATCCACTTTAGTGACTTTAGGAGAACTTCAGTGTCCCCAACTTGGGGATCGGTATAGTGATTGCTTCTAGGCTCTGTCTTTCTTTAGTCTTTATCCATCTATCCACTTTAGTGACTTGAAGAGACCTTCGGTGTCACCAACCTGGGCATCTGTATAGTCTTTATTCTTGAACATTTTAGTGAATTGAAGAGACCTTCGGCATCCCATACCTGGGAATCTGCAATTGCTTATTGGGTCTTGCTTTCTTTAATCTTGATCCATCTATCCACTTTATTGACTTGAAGAGACCTTCGGTGTCCCCAACCTGGGCATCTGTATAGTCTTTATTCTTGAATATTTTAGTGAATTGAAGAGACCTTTGGCATCGCCAATGTGGGCATCTGTATGGTGATTGCTTATTGGGTCTTGCTTTCTTTAATTATGATCCAACTATCAACTTCAGTGACTTGAAGAGACCTTCGGTGTCCACAACCTGGGTATCAGTATAGTGATTGCTTCTAAGCTCTTGCTTTCTTTAATCTTGATCCATCTATCCACTTTATTGACTTGAAGAGACCTTCGGCATCCCCAACGTGGACATCTGTATGGTGATTGCTTATTGGGTCTTGCTTTCCTTAAAAGTGATCCAACTATCAACTGCTGTGACTTGAAGAGACTTCGGCATCACCAAACTGGGTCTTGCTTTGTTTAATCTTGATCCATCTATCCACTTTTGTGACATGAAGACCTTCGGCATCACCAAACTGGGCATCGGTATAGTGATTGCTTCTTGGGTCTTCCTTTCTTTAATCTTGATGCATCTATCCCCTATAGTGACTTGAAGAGAGCTTCGGCATCACCAATCTGGGCGTCTGTACAGTGATTGATTTTTGGGTCTTCCTTTCTTTAATCTTGAAGCATCTATCCCCTATAGTGACTTGAAGAGAGCTTCGGCATCCACAAACTGGGCCATCTGTTTAGTGTTATCTTCTAGGGTCTTGCTTTCTTTAATCTTGATCAATCTATCCACTTTAGTGATTTGAAGAGACCTTCGGCATCCCCTATTTGGGAATCTGTATGGTGATTGCTTATTGGGTCTTGCTTTCTTTAATTATGATCCATCTATCCACTTTAGTGACTTGAAGAGACCTTCGGTGTCCCCAATCTGGGCATCTGTATAGTCTTTATTCTTGAACATATTAGTGAATTGAAGAGACCTTCGGTGTCCACAACCTGGGCATCTGTATAGTCTTTATTCTTGAACATTTTAGTGAATGGAAGAGACCTTCGGTGTCCCCAATCTGGGCATCTGTATAGTCATTATTCTTGAACAATTTAGTGAATTGAAGAGACCTTCGGCATCACCAATCTGGGCGTCTGTACAGTGATTGATTCATGGGTCTCCCTTTCTTTAATCTTGATCTATCTATCCACTTTATTGACTTGAAGAGACCTTTGGCATCCCCAACCTGGGCATCCATATTGTGATTGCTACTTGGGTCTTGCTTTCTTTAATTATGATCTTGCTTTCTTTCATCTGGATCATTTTAGTGACTTGAAGAGACCTTCGGTGTGTATTGTAATTGCTTCTTGGGTCTTGCCTTGTTTAATCTTGATGCATCTATCCCATATAGTGACTTGAAGAGACCTTCGGCATCTCCAACCTGGGCATCTATATGGTTATTGCTTCTTGGGTCTTGCTTTCTTTAATTATGATCTTGCTTTCTTTCATCTACATCATTTTAGTGACTTGAAGAGACCTGCGGTGTCCCCAACCTGGGCATCTGTATAATCTTTATTCTTGAACATTTTAGTGAATTGAAGAGACCTTCGGCATCACCAATCTGGGCGTCTGTATAGTGATTGATTCCTGGTTCTTCCTTTCCTTAATCTTGATCTATCGATCCACTTTATTGACTTGAAGAGACCTTCGGCATCCCCTACCTGGGAATCTGTATGGTGATTGCTTTTTGGGTCTTCCTTTCTTTAATTATGAACCAACTATCAACTTCAGTGACTTGAAGAGACCTTCGGTGTCCCCAATCTGGGCAACAGTATAGTGATTGCTTCTAGGCTCTTGCTTTCTTTAATCTTGATCCATCTATCCACTTTAGTGACTTGAAGTGACCTTCGGTGTCCCCAACCTGGGCATCTGTATAGACTTTATTCTTGAACATTTTAGTGAATTGAAGAGACCTTCGGCATCACCAATCTGGGCGTCTGTATAGTGATGGTATCTTGGGTCTTGCTTTCTCTTGATCCATCTATCCACTTTAGTGACTTAAAGAGACCTTCGGTGTCCCCAACCTGGGCATCTGTATAGTCTTTATTCTTGAACATTTTAGTGAATTGAAGAGACCTTCGGCATCACCAATCTGGGCGTCTGTATAGTGATTGATTCCTGGGTCTTCCTTTCCTTAATCTTGATCTATCGATCCACTTTATTGACTTGAAGAGACCTTCGGCATCCCCAACCTGGGCATCTATATCGTGATTGCTACTTGGGTCTTGCTTTCTTTAATTATGATCTTGCTTTCTTTCATCTAGATCATTTTAGTGACTTGAAGAGACCTTTGGTGTCCCCAATCTGGGCATCTGTATAGTCATTATTCTTGAACATTTTAGTGAATTGAGAGACCTTCGGTGTCCCCAATCTGGGCATCAATATAGTCTTTATTCTTGAACAATTTAGTGAATTGAAGAAACCTTCGGCATCACCAAACTGGGCATCGGTATAGTGATTGCTTCTTGGGTGTTGCTTTCTTTAAAATTGATGCATCTATCCCCTATAGTGACTTGAAGGGAGCTTCGGCATCCCCAACCTGGGCATCCATATCATGATTGCTACTAGGGTCTTGCTTTGTTTAATCTTGATCCATCTATCCACTTTAGTGACTTGAAGACCTTCGGCATCACAAAACTGGGCATCGGTATAGTGATTGCTTCTTGGGTGTTGCTTTCTTTAATATTGATGCATCTATCCCCTATAGTGACTTGAAGAGACCTTCGGTGTCCCCAACCTGGGCATCTGTATAGTCTTTATTCTTGAACATTTTAGTGAATTGAAGAGACCTTCGGCATCACCAATCTCGGCGTCTATATAGTGATTGATTCTTAGGTCTTCCTTTCTTTAATCTTGATCTATCTATCCACTTTATTGACTTGAAGAGACCTTCGGCATCCCCAACCTGGGAACTATATGGTGTTTGCTTCTAGGGTCTTGCTTTCTTTCATCTAGACCAAATTAGTGACTTGAAGAGACTTTCAGCATCCCCAACCTGGGCATCGGTATAGTGATTGTTTCTGGGTCTTGCTTTCTTTAATTATGGACCTTCGGCATCCCCAACCTGAGCATCTGTATGGAGATTGCTTCTTGGGTCTTGCTTTCATTCATCTTGATCAATCTATCCACTTTAGTGACTTGAAGAGACCTTCGGCATCCCCTACCTGGGAATCTGTATGGTGATTGCTTATTGGGTCTTGCTTTCTTTAATTATGATCTTGCTTTCTTTCATCTAGATCATTTTAGTGACTTGAAGAGTCCTTCGGTGTCGCCAACCTGGGCATCTGTATAGTCTTTATTCTTGAACATTTTAATGAATTGAAGAGACATTCGGTGTCCCCAACCTGGGCATCTGTATAGTGATTGCTTCTAGGCTCTTGCTTTCTTTAATCTTGATCCATCTATCAACTTGTGTCCCCAACCTGGGCATCTGTATAGTCTTTAGTCTTGAACATTTTAGTGAATTGAAGAGACCTTCGGAGTGTATTGTAATTGCTTCTTGGGTCTTGCTTTGTTTAATCTTGATCCATCTATCCACTTTAGTGACTTGAAGACCTTCGGCATCACCAAACTGGGCATCGGTATAGTGATTGCTTCTTGGGTATTGCTTTCTTTAAAATTGATGCATCTATCCCCTATAGTGACTTGAAGGGAGCTTCGGCATCCCCAACCTGGGCTTCTGTATAGTCTTTATTCTTGAACATTTTAGTGAATTGAAGAGACCTTCGCATCCCCAACCTGGGCATCTACATCGTGATTGCTACTTCGGTCTGGCTTTCTTTAATTATGATCTTGCTTTCTTTCATCTAGATCATTTTAGTGACTTGAAGAGTCCTTCGGTGTCGCCAACCTGGGCATCTGTATAGTCTTTATTCTTGAACATTTTAATGAATTGAAGAGACATTCGGTGTCCCCAACCTGGGCATCTGTATAGTGATTGCTTCTAGGCTCTTGCTTTCTTTAATCTTGATCCATCTATCCACTTGTGTCCCCAACCTGGGCATCTGTATAGTCTTTATTCTTGAACATTTTAGTGAATTGAAGAGACCTTCGGTGTGTATTGTAATTGCTTCTTGGGTCTTGCTTTGTTTAATCTTGATCCATCTATCCACTTTAGTGACTTGAAGACCTTCGGCATCACCAAACTGGGCATCGGTATAGTGATTGCTTCTTGGGTGTTGCTTTCTTTAAAATTGATGCATCTATCCCCTATAGTGACTTGAAGGGAGCTTCGGCATCCCCAACCTGGGCATCCATATCATGATTGCTACTAGGGTTTGCTTTGTTTAATCTTGATCCATCTATCCACTTTAGTGACTTGAAGACCTTCGGCATCACAAAACTGGGCATCGGTATAGTGATTGCTTCTTGGGTGTTGCTTTCTTTAATATTGATGTATCTATCCCCTATAGTGACTTGAAGAGACCTTCGGTGTCCCCAACCTGGGCATCTGTATAGTCTTTATTCTTGAACATTTTAGTGAATTGAAGAGACCTTCGGTGTGTATTGTAATTGCTTCTTGAGTCTTGCTTTGTTTAATCTTGATCCATCTATCCACTTTAGTGACTTGAAGACCTTCGGCATCACCAAACTGGGCATCGGTATAGTGATTGCTTCTTGGGTGTTGCTTTCTTTAATATTGATGCATCTATCCCCTATAGTGACTTGAAGAGACCTTCGGTGTCCCCAACCTGGGCATCGGTATAATGATTGTTTTTTGGGTCTTGCTTTCTTTAATCTTCATCCTTCTATCCACTTTAGTGACTTTAGGAGAACTTCAGTGTCCCCAACTTGGGGATCGGTATAGTGATTGCTTCTAAGCTCTGTCTTTCTTTCCATCTATCCACTTTAGTGACTTGAAGAGACCTTCGGTGTCACCAACCTGGGCATCTGTATAGTCTTTATTCTTTAACATTTTAGTGAATTGAAGAGACCTTCGGCATCCCATACATGGGCATCTGTAATTGCTTATTGGGTCTTGCTTTCTTTAATCTTGATCCATCTATCCACTTTATTGACTTGAAGAGACCTTCGGTGTCCCCAACCTGGGCATCTGTATAGTCTTTATTCTTGAATATTTTAGTGAATTGAAGAGACCTTCGGCATCGCCAATGTGGGCATCTGTATGGTGATTGCTTATTGGGTCTTGCTTTCTTTAATTATGATCGCACTATCAACTTCAGTGACTTGAAGAGACCTTCGGTGTCCCCAACCTGGGTATCAGTATAGTGATTGCTTCTAACCTCTTGCTTTCTTTAATCTTGATCCATCTATCCACTTTATTGACTTGAAGAGACCTTCGGCATCACCAACGTGGACATCTGTATGGTGATTGCTTATTGGGTCTTGCTTTCTTTAAAAATGATCCAACTATCAACTGCAGTGACTTGAAAAGACTTCGGCATCACCAAACTGGGTCTTGCTTTGTTTAATCTTGATCCATCTATCCACTTTTGTGACATGAAGACCTTCGGCATCACCAAACTGGGCATCGGTATAGTGATTGCTTCTTGGGTCTTGCTTTCTTTAATCTTGATGCATCTATCCCCTATAGTGACTTGAAGAGAGCTTCGGCATCCACAAACTGGGCCATCTGTTTAGTGTTATCTTTTAGGGTCTTGCTTTCTTTAATCTTGATCGATCTATCCACTTTAGTGACTTGAAGAGACCTTCGGCATCACCAATCTGGACGTCTATATGGTGATTGCTTCTTCGGTTTTGCTTTTTTTAATTATGATCTTGCTTGCTTTCATCTAGATCATTTTAGTGACTTGAAGAGACATTCGGCATCACAAACCTGAGCATCTGTATAGTGATATCTTCTTGGGTCTCGCTTTCTTTAATCTTGACCCATCTATGCACTTTAGTGACTTGAAGAGACCTTCGGTGTCCCCAACCTGGGCATCGGTATAATGATTGCTTCTTGGGTCTTGCTTTCTTTCATCTAGACATAATTAGGTGACTTGAAGAGACTTTCAACATCCTCAACCTGGGCATCGGTATAGTGATTGTTTCTGTGTCTTGCTTTCTTTAATTATGATCTTGCTTTCTTAATCTTGATCCATCTATCCACTTTAGTGACTTGAAGAGACCTTCGGCATCCCTAACCTTGGCATCTGTATGGTGATTGCTTCTTGGGTCTCGCTTTCTTTAATCATGATCGATTAATCCACTTTTAGTGATTTGAGGAGACCTTCGGTATCCCCAACCTGGGGATCTCTATAGTGATTGTTTCTTGGGTCTTGCTTTTTTTAATCTTGATCCTTCTATCCACTTTAGGAGACCTTCAGTGTCCCCAACCTGGGCATCGGTATACTGATTGCTTCTTGCTTTCTTTAATCTTGATCCATCTATCCACTTCTTGGGCTTGCAGTCTTGATCCATCCATACTCTTCTTCTTGGTCTTGCGCAGTCTTGATCCACTTTTTCTCGATCTTTTCCTCTTCGGCTCCTTGAGCCACTAATGTCGCATGCTTGAGATGCACCCCTTTTTATACTATATTTTCCCGCCTTTCGTTTTAATCGTTTTAGCCAATCAACTTTACTCAAATATTTCCATTGTTCATTCCCGCCTTTTGTTTCTTTCTGTGCTTTTTTTCTTTTCTTCCTGATAACTCTAAAGCTGTTTTTCTACTGCAAATAGAACTTGTAGTATCAAATGTATCGTCTCACAGCGAATCTTGTGATGTATTTTGAGGCTGGTGTCACTTTTAGTTTGGTAATAGCAGTTTTACTGCATGTGGGTCACATAGTAAGATACTTTCAATGACCGCGAAGCTGTTTTGCTAGAGATAGGATATCGTTTTGAAGACTACACAGAACTGACTGTGACCATTTAATATTTAAACTGAGAGCTATATAGTAGTTTTGGCCATTCAGTACTTAGTATAGACACACAGAGAGATGTATTTTGCATGGCTCAAGTCAATGTCAAGAAGTCAGTTGAATGGTTGGACGACGAACAACAACAGAAGACTGAAGCTATTAAACTGGTGTAACTGAGCTGTTGATGATTGCAAATGGAGATACACTAAACTGAGTCCACAAATTTGAAAATGTTGAAGTGTGTCTGCTACAGTATGCATGGGAAGGCTTTACAATCCAGGTCTATCATCAGTATAGAAATATATTTTGCATGTTTCGAGTCAATGTTAGTATTAGTTAGAAGGACGGTGTAATTGATAAAGGTGAGCTTGATATATAGCCATGGAAGAACAATATGTAATTGATAGTGGAGATATATGTTATATATAATTATGTATATATATATATATAATTTGTCAAAACTGATTCAACAACAATTATATAAAGATCAAGGAAAGTTTCATAATCCAGCTCTCTGTGTTCAAGTTAAGTTTCTTATGGGTTCCTGCTTAGATATAGAGATCATGTGATGGTGAACAGATGAATTCTTTTCACATCATTACTGCGTATAATAACAATAATTATTATTATACTATTATTTATAATTATAATTAATTACAAGTATTATATATACACTTTTTTATGTTGGATGGAGTATTGTATCGCTATATATTATGACTGAGAGACATGTCATTATTTAGCACATGTACTCACTGCAGTGTGCCAATTCTGTTGGATTTAAAATATATATTATATATATATGTCATCTCATGACTAATATAACTACAGATATATTATAAGTATGATTTCTTCTATATATAGTGTTATTAGCTACAATAATGATATGACTGTTGTAACAAGTTAGCAAATAATTATTCCAAATTCATCAATACAAACTCATAGTTTTTATCAGATGCCCAGATCTGTCACGGGTTGATGAAAAAATGTTGCTACATGTACGTATGAATGAAACACATGAACAGATATATTGTAAGACAGTAAATTTGATAATGTGAGTTCTATTTGCAGTAGAACAACTGCTTTAGAGCTACATACATCAAGAAAAGAAAGACCTATTAAATTATTTTAATAATTGTGAGCAGTGAAATCTCTAATTGGCTGAAAAAACATTAATTAGAACATTCCTGCACGTGCAGTTTAACGGTGCACGCTCCTGTCAAATTGACTAAGAAGAACCCTAATGTAGGTCATTCTTTCCAGAACATTCTACTTTTTGTTACTTGTTAACTTCAATCATTATTGTAGCACTATAATATTATGTAAAAGCAGTCACACCTATATATCTGAAATTGACTGACTGACTGACTCCAAAATAATTTTTGTTTAGTTCAATACATAAACACTACTATTGTCACAATGACTTCTTCTCGTGTTTCAGACTTTACACAATAATTGTAAAAGCATTTTATAATATTATATTCAAAAAAAAAGTCTTCTTCTAAGAAAAAAAGATGTTTAATTTTGACACTAATCCCCTGCCCTGCCATAGAATAATAGTATAAAAATAGTGTAGAATAGAATAGTGTTATTAATACACAAAAGAATAGTGGTATATATATAAATATATATATATTATATAATAATTATTATAATTATATATATATATTTTTATATACAATAAGGATGTGAAACGAATTCATTAAAAGTTTGTATAATATCGTCATGCACATAATCTCTATATCTAACTAACTTGTACACAGATATTATAATTGGATCATGAAGCTTTCCCATATCAAAATTATTTAACCGTTGTTGGCTCAGTTTTGACAAAGTATAATTATATATAATATTATAATTATAGATATATGTATTTCCACTTATCCAGTCTCCAGTTCCAGTCTACCTCATCCATTACTCCAGTGCAGAAGGCTTTAATTTTTCTTTAATTTCTTGTAAGTTTATTGCTGTTTTTGTACATTTTATTCCCTCTATTTTTATTGTTAATGTAATATTTCACAATATACTATTTTTCTTAATGTGTAATAATGTAATAATTTTCATAATAGTGTACACCACTATAAATGTTTCTTGTGTATTAATAATGTAATAATTATTTCATAATAATAATTATACACAACTATTTTATCTTGTGTATTACAATTCTATTCTACACTATTTTTACACTATTATTCTATTGCATTCGATTAGTGTCGAAATTAAACACCTTCTTTTTTCTTAAAAGAAGACCCTTTTTGTATATATTTAATATTATAAATTATATTATTGTGTAAAGTCTGAAACACAAGAAGTCATTGTGACAATGGTAGTGTATGAAATTGTTATGTAGGCAGTCAGTCCGGATTTCAAATATATAGGTGTGACTCCTTTTTTATATATATATGAGTAAAGTTAACAAGGAACAAAAAGTAGAATGTTACGGAAAGAATGACCTACACAGGGTTCTTGAGTTCTTCTAATACAATAGTTATCGACAAGTCTTGACAGGAGCATGCACGGTTAAACTGCGCGTGCAGGAATGTTCTAATTAAGCAGAGATTTCACTAATTATATATATAATTATTGTTAAAATGTATTAATTAATATCAAAAGGTCTTTCTTTTTCCTGATGCATGTAGCTCTAAAGCAGTTGTTCTACTGCAAATAGAACTCACATTATCAAATTTACTGTCTTTAAAAAAAAACACCAATTAACATAATAAACATTGACCATTGTCCATACATCAGGCAGTACCCACCAAAAATATGGTTTACAGGCAAGCCATCATTGTTACAACAGTACTGAAAATTATTTATAATTATTTATAATTATATTGTATGTACCAAATATCTGAATAATAGAATGAACTTCCTGAATAAACAAAGTTGATGAAATCTGTATTCTGAACAAGTCAACATGTAGTAATTTATATACAGGGTCATACCCACACACAATGAGTGCATGTGGGTAATTAACCTCATCCACCACTACCACCTACTGTAGAGAATGATATACACAACTACACATATAAGTAAATACATTGTACTAGTTTCATGCATACATGTATCACATGACATTGAGTCTTCCACCTGATTGTGTTTTAAACAACATAGTGCACATTTAACAAGTGCTTAATGTACAGTGACACTGTAAGTAAGAAATGTCATGTAATATGCACTAAATGTTATTGTGGCACTTGGGCAGGCCAATAAGGTCTCAATTAGATAAAGCACTTGTGCATTATTTAATATCAACCTTTAATCTCTTTTGCGCCCCCACCCTGGTATAACATTAAAATGCTTGAATTCATGTTCATCCTTCATCATCACAATGATGATCAAATGTATGTATGTGTGTGTGTGCATGTGTGTGTGTATGTATGTGTGTATGCATGTACGTGTGTACGTATGTGTATGTATGTATTTGTATGTATGTGTGTATGTATGTATGGGTGCATAACATTTCAGTGTGTTATATGTACTAGTGTTGTTTTAGTATTTAAATATTGTTTTAGTTATGATTTTAGTTATAGTTCAGAGTTTCAAAATCTTGTTGATTTTCTTATAGTTTTAGTAACAACTCGAAAACGCTGTTTTAGTTCTGGTTCCAAACTTGAGAAAAGTTTTGATTCTGATTCAGTTCCCGTTATAAATTTTTTAAATGTTATTCATTTTGATTTTGTTCCTGGTTTTTGATTAGTTTTTGATAACTCATTAAGTAATGAATGAAATTAAACTTTTGAATGAATGATCCAACTACTACTATTACACATGTACATATTAATGTACTTCTTGTTAAGTAATGATCAATGAATTGAAAAATGTGGTGTATTGCGATATCTGTTGTATAATTGTTAGCTCTACGTTTTGAATTAATATTTTTCATTTTAGTTCTGTTCTAGTTCTAGTTCGCAATCCAACAATGGTTTTAGTTATGATTTAGTTCTGGGTCTAAGTTTCAAATAATTTTTAGTTATAGATTAGTTCCGAGAACTAAAATTCAAAGGGCTACTCAAAGTGGCTTTTAGTTTTAGTACCGATAGAACTGAAACAACACTAATATGTACATACCCTGTATGTACATATAACCCACTGAAACGTTATGAATATTACATCTACATGCATACATGTTATGATACACACACACTTACACACATGCACATACATATCTACACTCACACATAGCAATACAAGTTCATTTGCCAAAATAATATTTTCTTACATTGTCTTCTTGGTGGTCGATATCCACCCCCTCCTCCTACTTCCCCAATTGGTAAGTAATCTCTTCTGGAATATGTTTTACTCTGAGAGTATGAAAATTAATACTAGTAAACTAACCAAAACGACAGATACAAATAGGTGACTGATTATGCTCTAATCTATACATTTATTAGTATGTGGGACTCATTACAGGCAACATGCACGGGACAACCACTATGTGCTCTAAGAAGAATCTTTCAGCTGCTTTATGGTGCTTTGAAGTCATTTATCAATTACAGAACTCATGTTCGTACTTAAATACTTTAGTAAGTGTTGTTAAGCACATTTAAAACACTTTTTAATACTTAGGTCAGCTACATGTATGTGTCTGTCTCTCTCTACTAAGCTAGTTCACTAGTTGATTCTCACAACTGCTATACACGTTCCGTCATATCTATCTAGGTGTGTAGTACTGTCTACATGTATACATTTAGTTATAACTTTAAACTCCTCCCACTGTTTAATTTTCTCATTCGCTCTTTCTCTTGTTGCTATAAAGATAGAAAACAATAAATGAAAGCCAAATAATTACATTCAGTGGAGATGACTATTGAGCCTTATTAACATGGTAGACTTTTTATAATAAAAACTGAATGTTTCGACCCGAAGGTGTTCTTCAGTAGTACATGTATATAATTACATGTTCAAAACAAATTAAGTGTTCAGCAGATCCTTCTTATTAATGACCTTTCAGAGTTCAAACTTACTTTTAATCAATATTTCCTAATATACATATACATGTGTGCATATGTCTGACAATGTAAAATTAATAATTATATTTATGTATTTCAAATATATAAATTCAGGCACCTTCAATGGTTAACTTAATATTTCATCCTTGAAGAGCAAGTATTGCATTCCACATTTAACTGGCTTCTTAAAATTGCTCATCAAGAGTGGAGATATGCATTACCATGGTTACGTACACATGGATTATACCTTCATTTTAACCACTCATTTGTGATGATTGCATACTCCTCCTATATTAATACATGATTAATAAACCAAACCCACACCTCTTCCACCTCAGTTTGATGTATGGCTGTCTGTTCATCTAAAGAATGTTGCATTTTCTCTTTCGCTCTCATCATAGCATCTTGATCACTCAGCTTTTACAGCATCTACAAAACAAATATTAATCATGCTATAACAATTTAGAAATCCCAAATAACAAGGGATGATTTTGGATTTATGCTTAATTCTTTGACTTTCAAGAAAGAATCTAAACATTACAAGAATATACTTAAAAACCCATCTAAGGTTGGGCAATCATTCAATTATACATCCATAATTATTGCAATTAATAATTGTATTTCTACTTTACTTGCAATACTGCAAACTAAATAATTATTATTCCCATTTTACAGCTTTCTTACACACTCTCCATCTTGTCTGTTATGTGAAGAACAATAGTTTTACATTTAACTTTGTCCTGTTTAAAGTTTTGAAGTTATTAACACTTCAATTAATTAAGGATAC
This sequence comes from Petrosia ficiformis, assembly GCA_947044365.1. NCBI lineage: Eukaryota > Metazoa > Porifera > Demospongiae > Haplosclerida > Petrosiidae > Petrosia > Petrosia ficiformis. Next base: position 32,087,065 of record OX345636.1, read on the forward strand.
ATAATTATATGTAATATTCACAATTATCACATCAAGTACTTATTACAAGTTATAAAATCACTCAACTCTAAACTAACCAAAGTTCTGTTGTTCCTCCCATTCTAATCGTAAGTTAAATACATAAAATCACTCAACCCTAAATCATCATCTGTCTATCTATCCATCCATCTATCCATCTATCCTTATTCCTATTCATCATTTAGTCATCCTTCTAGATGTAGTGATAGGTTTAACATTAGTCTAGTCCTAGGAATGGGGGGTTTTAATATTAATCTAGTCATAGGTTTAACATTAATCTAGTAATAGGAATGGGGGGTTTTAACATTAATCTAGTGATAGGTTTAACATTAGTCTAGTCAGAGGAATGGGGGGTTTTAATATTAATCTAGTCATAGGTTTAACATTAATCTAGTCATAGGTTTAACATTAGTCTAGTCAGAGGAATGGGGGGCTTTAATATTAATCTAGTGATAGGTTTAACATTAGTCTAGTCATAGGAATGGGGGGTTTTAATATTAATCTAGTCATAGGTTTAACATTAATCTAGTAATAGGTTTAACATTAGTCTAGTCATAGGAATGGGGGGTTTTAATATTAATCTAGTGATAGGTTTAACATTAGTCTAGTCATAGGAATGGGGGGTTTTAATATTAATCTAGTCATAGGTTTAACATTAATCTAGTAATAGGTTTAACATTAGTCTAGTCATAGGAATGGGGGGTTTTAATATTAATCTAGTCATAGGTTTAACATTAATCTAGTGATAGGTTTAACATTAGTCTAGTCAGAGGAATGGGGGGTTTTAATATTAATCTAGTGATAGGTTTAACATTAGTCTAGTCATAGGAATGGGGGGTTTTAATATTAATCTAGTGATAGGTTTAACATTAGTCTAGTCATAGGAATGGGGGGTTTTAATATTAATCTAGTCATAGGTTTAACATTAATCTAGTCATAGGAATGGGGGGCTTTAATATTAATCTATTGATAGGTTTAACATTAGATTAATATCACTAGATTAATATTAAAGCCCCCCATTCCTATGACTAGATAGTCATAGGAATGGGGGGCTTTAATATTAATCTAGTGATAGGTTTAACATTAATCTAGTCATAGGAATGGGGGGTTTTAATATTAATCTAGTCATAGGTTTAACATTAATCTAGTAATAGGTTTAACATTAGTCTAGTCATAGGAATGGGGGGTTTTAATATTAATCTAGTCATAGGTTTAACATTAATCTAGTCATAGGAATGGGGGGCTTTAATATTAATCTATTGATAGGTTTAACATTAGATTAATATCACTAGATTAATATTAAAGCCCCCCATTCCTATGACTAGATAGTCATAGGAATGGGGGGCTTGAATATTAATCTAGTGATAGGTTTAACATTAATCTAGTCATAGTAATGGGAGCTTTAACATGAATCATGGATGTCATGCAGCATAAAGTACTAAAGCTCATTCACATTCGCCTTGTCCTCAGAAAAATGTTAATAACTTTAGTTTGGAATGACCAACAATCTTTTTAGCTGCACCATTTTCATATAATTATCCTTCCCGTTCTTTTTTTCATGCATGTCAAAAATCAATCAATTACTTCGTTATTGAGTTACAGTATAATTATGTATTAACATTAAACCATACATTATAGTACATATAAAGTCATCACATTATAATTTTGAGGAATATAGTGAATGTGAACAGACTTTAGTGGAACCCCCCTATTCTGGACGCTATTCAGAGTGGGACCAAGTAAACTGTCCTGAGATTACAGTAGTTGTCCTCATTTCAAGGCTGAGTGTTTCAAAGTTTTCACACTATTTGGAAACTAAGTAGGTCCACAGCTAATTTAAAGCCTGATGAACATGGCTGGGGATGAGACTAGTGGTAAATATAATTTGATGACATGGTTGCTCAATATAATTACCTGACTAACCATAAATCCGGCTCATTATTGAACATGACTATTTTTTTACCACAACCTCACCCTATTTTTAAACCTTAGGCTTAGCCCTTGGTTTCCAAATAGCCAATTGGTATGTAATCTATGTAATGTATATATACATATATATATATATATATATATATATATCCTCATTTCAAGATCTTTCAATAGAGAGCCAGGTTCCATTCTTGCTTCAGTGATATACGATTGAGTGGGTGTCTGTCCTTCTCGGATACATTTGAGGGTACTTTTTTGATGTAACCATTTGCTAACTGTAAATAGAAGTTGATGCGTTCACTTCTATAAATAAAAGCCACATCCAACCCTAACTAACAATGAGACTGCCTATAGCTACAATGTGAATGGGCACTACAGCTTTCCCTTGTCCTGGTAATTAGTCCATTTCACTTAATTAATCCCTATCGCATATATATGTAGCAGAGGTAGTCCAGCTGGCAAGCTGTGATTAACAATGATGTATTATTTAATACTTCACACAGGAGTACAGTACCTGACTTAATTCACTTTACATATTATCATGAGACCTACACTTTAATAAAGTGATCGTCAACTGTACTTCTAAGTAGTGCTATAGTACTACCTTGTATTGTAATCATAGTAATGTGTGAATTCCCTTTACATTTATACAATGTATGTGATAGATAGCATAGTACTAACATGTAATACTGTGTAGTACATAAGTACAGTGTACTTCACTCAAAAAGTGCACTGTAGTCCATGGACTTACAGTGATAGTATGTAAACTTAATGTCAGGTACTGTATATCAGTATGTAATTATTTATTTATCTGATTGTGTGTACACACTACCAGCTAAGAAGAGAAAGATTGATGATAATGAGGGATTAACAATCACTAGTTTAAATCTACAACCAGGTAAGCAATTAAAGAGCTCAGGATCTTATAGTAGACAACCCAAAATGAACTACTGGAAATTGTCCATGTTACATCAGCTCTGCAACATGATTTTTTCTAAATGTGAGGTTAAATATGTAGGCTAGTATAGCACTGTTTGCCTGCATATCAACCACTTCTTCTGAACAGAGCAAAAATGTTATTGAGCCTTGTAGAATTTGAAATGTGCAGAGAGCTTGTTTGAAAATAAATATTTAACACTATGATGACAAAGTATAGCCATAAGCTAGTACATACAAATAATTTACTTTGCAGTGTTGCTGGGTTCCTGTTCCAATGTTGTCTCTGCGTTTTCTTCTGTCAAACTCTCCATCCTCTCCTCAAATTTTTGTATACTTTCATACAAAAATGATACAAATTCCAGTTTATCTAGTGATCCTATAGGTGACTTCATTGCATGTTTAATGGCCATTGCTTGTAAGAGTGCTCCATTAATACCACTAATATGAGCATGTGTTAATCTAGTGCTATTACGAACTACCTAGTAACAGAAACAGATAAAACAAATTTTCAAAAATGATGTCATAATAATTAATAATTACTGCAAAGTTGGCCAACTATCAATATGGACAATTTCTTTAATTTTTGTAAGTTCTAACCCTAATATATTACATTTTTAATTAATAATAAACAATTAAAAATGGGATCATAGATATTTTTTCTCGTTTTAATGCTCAAATTTCAGTTGATAGTGATAGTTCTGACACTCCATAATATTTTTAGAACTGCATTTTCTTAGTGATATCCAGGGCTGCAGTCAAATACACTAGTATTTGTATTTAATTGCATTTAAATACTTTTTTATTTAAATTACCAGATGTTTCGATTACTTCACAGCAATCTTTATCAGTGGTATAGAATGGTACACACAGTAAATAGCTCATACAGATACAGATACATACATGCATGCATGCACACTAAACAAACACATGTACACATGATTAAAAAATATGCACACGCACATATTTGGAAAAATATGTATGCACATATTGGTAATGGTTAGGATGGTAGATTCAGTATTTGTATTTGTAATCGATGTTTACTGAGTATTTCCATTTGTATTTAAATACTATTGAATGCCCAATACTAGTGTTTTAAAGTGACAAATTATAGAAATACTACATGGACAAAATTACATCGTAAATTTTCTAGGCTTTATCAAGTATGGAATGCTACCAAGTACTGAACATTTATAACACTACTAGCTACACAATTGTGCAAATTATTTCAACCTCTAGAATGCAGAATTAATCTGAAAATATTGATGAGCTGTCTCTGTTGAAATACTTGTAGCATACCTCTATTAGTGTGGCATCGTCATTGTAGCCATACAAAGCAGCTGGAGATATTCTCATTGCACCACCATTACCACAAGAACCTTCACCTTTAATAATGAAAAAACAATATTGTACTTTGCATTTCACTAGTTATATTATGTAATCAATTTCAGCATGCATGAATGTGACTAGCTCCATGAAGGTGGCTTATGACAATAATTTACAACGGACATTAAATATGTTGTGTTTAAATTGTTACTATTTTATATTGGAAGGAAAAGATCCTTCCAAATAGTTGGCTTTGTATACAAAACTGCAATCATTACACATAAGCATTAGTTTAAAATTATTTCAAACACACAAGCACATTGTACAGCAGTGGATTTTAAATGGCCACGATTAGTATTAAGAAATATAGTGAGTTAATTCAAACAAGCAATTGTCCCACCACCAAAATAGAATTCTTCCCATACTTAGGGATTTGATGATTCAAACACACATGTAAGTATAGTTGAATCAGCTTATTAGAGGCATTCATCCTGTATACTGCGGAATCAAATTAGAATGTACATGTATTTTCCATGTATGTCCTATAAAAATTATGAACAAAAATAATTTTAGCTCATGATTATTATCAGAGGCATTCAGTCCTGTACACTGTGGTATGAAATTGGACTATGGATCTATAACGTGTTCTGGAAAAGGAATACTTAGAACTCTGGATTATTGAAATCATTTTTATGAAACAGTCCATACTTAAAATTGTTTATATGGAAGTGTTGAAATTTTTTTTTTGGCTCTTTATATGCCTACATGTCCTTTACAATATAACAGGAATAATACCACTAACAGAGGTTTCACAAATGTAATTACAATCTATTCTTGTACACATTAATGTATGTTAGATGTTTGACTGTTTGTTTGTCCATATCAAGAGCATGTGCATGTCATACATCGTATTTGTGGATGTTTATGTCATACATAAACATCCACAAATACGATTATACATGTACAGACAAATGTATAATTGTATTTGTGGATGTTTATATATGTGTATATAACAATACATGTTCGTGTGTATACATGCGGAAATAACAATATTATTAGTCTAGGGCTGGGATGATTAATCAATTAATCAATCGATATTGAAAATTCATCTGACTATCGATTACAAGTCTGTGATATCGATTATGCTAATTATTCCAGAAGACATACTTTTCAAGCATGCAACAGCAAATAATGTACAATATGGGAGGAGTTTCCTGTATTAATTGACTTATTTGGCCTAATTACTTCCATTGATTTTAATCGATTATCAATCGATTTGAAGTTAGTGATAATCGGTTTCAGAATCTCAGCCGATTCCCAGCCCAAATTATTACAAATCAAGTAGGCCTTGTGGAAATTATACCTTGAAACTGTTGTTGGGCTGGCCCATATACATCCTCAAATTGGCATTTCCTCAATTTAATGAAAACTGTTGAAACTGACACACCATATCCTCTATTTGTATTAGTGAAATATTCTTCTGTGAATCTAGTTGATAAATAACAAGAGATATGGAGAAATATTATCCCTGAGATTATTTTGTAATGACCAATATAATTATTATCATTGCTGATGAATTCAATTATTGGATTGCACAAGCCTCCTGTGGAGAAATGCAACTTCTTTAAAAACTATATACATGTAGATGAGCTACACATGTGTCTCAAGCACATGTACTCCAAGGAAATGGATGGCCATAAAAATTATACACATAATTATAATTCCTCTTATCATAAAAGGCATATCAATGATAAAAACTTCATTTTCAGATAATTTGTTAAAGTACCTTTTAGCCATGTCCAAATGATCAAACTTTTGACATCCAACAAGAGACTGAGCCATAGTCAGTGTCATTGCAGAATCATCTGTATAACTAATGACAGGACCCTTACCACTCTTATACTCAGACACCTGATCAGAAATCTTAGCTTTAACCTAATCAATTTGATTTTACACATAATAGAACACCCCTTCACTCAGCAAATTATTATCACTGAAACTAAATTCTGATCACATTCACTTGGGCCTTATATACCACCATTGAAACTTTAAGCCATGCATGATACAAAAAATAAGGCTTGCATGATTGCATTTAGGGTTGGGTGATGATAGAAAATCAGCTCACATTATTCCCAAAAACATTGTCACGATTATCACAGTTTATCATCAGAAAGCTAAACTCAATCAACAAGTACAATTTAAACATAGGCTCATCTTCTTTTCCAGGTAGTGGAACAGCTTGTCCTTGCTTCCAGTCCAAAGTGCTAAACCCTAAACCCTAAACCCTACACCCTAAACACACTAATAAGCTTTTTGTGTAACCTAATTCATCTCACAAAAGTACCTTAATTATGACCACATGGTTATTTTAACTAATATAAAATCGGTTTAGAGTGGGTGCGACTGTTTACATGGTTATACAGTTTGCCATGGTAACCTTACCACGATTCAATTATCGGATATCGCCCAACCCTATTTGCATCAGTAGAACAGGGCTGAGACTGAGATCAACATGAACTTTGTTGCATAGCTTTAGCATTTAGCATTTCACTTTGTTGCATCCCTATAGCAATTATTTCTGATTTCCCCTAAGACCTAGTGAATGTGTATCATGCTTTAGTGATGTAGTCATTAAGATCCCTGAAGTTTCAAAATGCAGTGTCCTCTTTCAAGGTGATTGACCATGTACACGTACCATAAATCCTTAATGTATGTCACATAACAGTTGATGCAGTAGAAGTTTTAACTTTTCAACTTACTCTGTCAATATGGTGTGTTCCACGCCATGACTTTAATTCCCAGTAAGCTCCCAAACAATCACCTACAACAGCTCCAACAAGAGAACCTATGAATAATTGCCAAGGTAATAACAGAAAATAATCTTGTGGCTATCTACAAAGCAAGAAATGACACAGTATAGCCATTAGGAATGCAGTGCAACCAAAGAATACACCCTTTGCAAGTGTAGCAGACATAATCCACTTGGAGGAGGAAAGGTCAGGTCTCCCTAGCATATATGTAACACTTGTTCCTATGAATTGTATTGCTATTGTAAAAGCATATGCTATTAGTAAAGGTGCTATAACACCATTCGCATGCATAAAACTGGACACTATTATAGTTTGCTCATCCTTAAAACTCGTGTACCAAGAGAACAGCATGTTTCTTACAAGCTAGTCATGTGGAAGCCATTTTCTTTCCTAAGATCACAAAGCAAGAATGCAAATTTTGTGCAATCTGATTGAGTGAACATATTTCAATTAAAGGGCTCAAGTCTTATATATATGCCATCTGATTTATACCCGTATGTGATATGCAAAGCAATGACATGAGAAAGTAGACAATGAAATCACCTGTTTACACATTTCTAGTTGCTGAAGAATAGAACGTCATAAATATCATGTCATGTATTACCTATGTATTTCAAGCAACATGAAATACACCATAAGCGAGCAGTGCATAGCAGACCCTTCCTCATCCAAGTGGAGGTTATATAGTCACTCCTGACTATGTACCTCCTACCATACATTCACTACTTATTTAGATATGGGATTGCAAAAAGAAATAAAACAGAAATGTAGATGAACCAATTTAAACAGAAAGATTTCCATATTAAAGTCAACAAGTCAACATCATAATATAATTATATATAATATTATTGTTTTTTATACATACATGTATAATTATATATCTATATAATATAATTATATATACATAATTATATATATATTAATATATATATAATATATATATACATATTATGTATTATAATAATTATATAATATATGTTAAGGTTATAACACGGCACGAGGCTTATATCGGATTTATAAAAACCAAGCCTGAGGGCGAGGTTTTTATAAATCTGATATAACCCGAGTGCCACGTGTTATAACTATTATATATCCCACCTACAACACAGACATGAGCATGTGCAATTGCCTAGCACATTGTGTTGTCGCTATGTCTGAAGAGACGGCTGTCACAGTTCCCAGGAAGTGAAAGCTATCTCTTTCCTGAAGGAACGTTGGTTTAAGTCAGTTAGTCACCAAGAAGTTAGTGAATTAGAGGCAAATATGGTGCCCAAAAGCACAGATGCTTGTACTCAATGGGCCATGAAAGTTTTAGAGTGGTTTAGTGACTAAAACAATAGGAATACTGACGTTGTTTTATCTCCTTTGTGTCCCCGTGAAGAGCTAAAAAAAAATGGCTAATAGTGTTCGTGGTTGAAACTAATGGCAAAAACTATCTTCCCCGCTCAATAAACTCAATCCTGTCTGGTATCCTGCACCACATGAGGACCGAAAATCCAGCTACAACACAGACATGTTCCTTCATGCTCAATTGCCTAGCCATTGTGTAATCATGAGAGCTATTAACAAGGTGACAGGGCTTATATCAAAAATCAAAGGGATATAAAATACCCACAAGGGCTTATATCACATTTATAACCCAGGTAATTCCTTTGATGTCTGTTGTAACTGGGATATATACCCTATATATATATAATTATATCTATATATATATCTATATATATATATATATCTATTGAGATGACACCAACAACGAAGACAATAGAAACAAAACAATATTTTTAAACTATGAATCAAAAAAACTGATAAAGAAATGAATATACATCAGAAGACATACCTCGAAATTTATTCCTTAAGCTGGCCATTGTACGGGTGGGGCTTAAAGTAGGTTGGGCTAATTTAATTAGTAACTACGAATCGCGCTAGTTACATGCACCCAAATATTCTGGTAAAATTGAAGGTCAGGAATATAGAGTATAAACACTACACAGTTGATCCTCTGTATCTTTGCTGTAATGGTAAGCTAATCTTCCATTAACCCTTAGAACATTGATGTTACATATGTGTGACATTTCACCCCTACGTGGTTCGGAGTGAGTTCGTAGCAATACGAAGCCCTCCAAATCCTTGTAATTGATGTCAGGCATAAGGCCATGAAAATGGCTATAAAAAAAAACGTTGCTGCTTTTTCGGACGCCCTTTGGCCTAAATAACGAGTACGGGGGGAATTTTAAAAGGGGTGTCCTCCCGTTGATGGGGGTTCGAAGGGGGCGCATCCCCCTCGCCTCTCACGCAAATTGTGGTTTAGTGACCCTGCCCTTGCTGAAGTCGTAGGTTTTGCTGATACCAACATGCAGAGGGGTCATTTTGGTTGCCCCAGTTCCAGTCAAAAAAGGGAGAGCACTGCATTTGATTTAATCCTACTTTCGAGTCCCTGTAAGCAAGTTGGTAGAAGTAGTGCTCCATGTCGGAAAAAGGAGCCAAGTTTGGGGTAGAGAAAGTGAACGGTGGCCAAAATATATGCAGTAGAGTCGCCAGTGTTGGAAATGGGGAGTAATTTGAAAAAACAAGCTCAGTGCTGTAAGGACATTAAATTTTTGTATTTACTGCAGAGTTGCACTATAAATGGGGTCAACTGTAATATTCACCTCTCCCGTTTTTGATGCATGATTAGTGTTGTAGAAACCTTGAATCCAGGAAATGGGGACGAGCGCGTAGCGCAAGCCCTCCGTAAAGGTCGCTAAAGCTATTAGTTACCGAGCGCAGCAAGGCAGTAGGCATATCATCATTCATGTTAGGTTATCATCATAACAAGGTTATATATTTATCAAATGTTTTACTCACGCAATTCACAGAACACACCCCACTGAAATTAAGCATCAAAAACGGGAGAGGCGAATATTACAGTTGATCACACCTAATTTCTATGTTCTGAGTGTCAAGACATATACTACTGAATGGTTTGAACACGAAGCAAATGTGTTATTAGTAACTGAGGAATTCGGAATTATTAATTTGCATTTGCGTCCTTAGTACAATTTAAGATTATGAATCTACATCTATATTATCGCATGACAGGAACCAAAGAATAATCAATGTCATTTACCAGTAACACTTGACTACAAAGATATGTTATATGACAGTCCATAAAAAACAAATTTTTACTATCCTCCAGACATCAGTACATTGATTGGGCTCGTTGATCCACAACTCAATATACAATTTTGCAAGAGAAAATGGTAATTATTGATCTACCTGCTTCATCTGACAAATAAGATGTATCGTACCGATGAGTATAATATGCATTAATAGTAACCCTATTTGAAACTAACAATTTGGGTCACTAGCCATTAGGTACAGACTTGTAAACACCCGCATATCCAATATAATAGAAGACACACCTATAATTAATTATTCATCTTTTTTCCAGCCAGCGCTTAAATTGCTACAAAGCCTGTATCCATTGCCATCCAATTGATAATCTTCTTTACCACCTACTTCGACTGTATGAACAGTTCGTTTAAATTTCACTGTTAAATTTACTATTTATTGGTAATTATTATAATCAGTTTTTAATGTTAATTCATAATAAAATGATAATCATTATCATAATTATTTGTTTATGTATATATTAATTATTTTTTGTTACTGATCATTGTATCATAGTATACTACAATATAATATTTTTTAAATAAAAGTTGTTCTAACAACTACCATGGCAAGTTGTAATCTACCACGAACTGCATGTCCATACTGTACAAAAACATTTGCATTCTGAAGTGGGTTATCACGACACATAAAAGAAAGATCACTCTGAGAAAAAAGAAGCAACTGATAGTCTTAGATGTAATCTATGTGACTCTAGGTTAGTTCATTGTCATAACATGTAACTTAGCCTCACTTATAATAATTTAGGTTTCCAACAATCTCAAATTTGATGACATACTCAAAACGATCATCAAATAGAAGTACATAATGAACAGTGCCATTTTGCAAATCTTCAAGAGTTCATTACATGGAAAAAAAAAGAAGATAGAAGTAAATCATACTTTGTACAGCATTCTTCAAGTAGTGTATTGTAATAGATCTGGAAAGGTTCGAATCCAAGGACAGGCTAAGCGCCAATTATATGTACAAGGTTCATGTAAAACAGGACTGTCATGTATTGCCCACATGAAAGTAATGCAAGACACAATAACAGGGGTTATTATGGTTGAATACTGTTCAGCTCATAATAGCCATTCTGTACAACTTGCTCACCTTCCTGTCCCATCTGACATAAAACACAAAATAGCAGCCAAATTACATGATGGTGTCTTGGTAGAAAAGATACTAGATGAAATCAGAGATAGCATGCCCAATGAACAGATTAGCCGTGAACAATTGCTGTCACGACAAGACATCTTAAATATTCAACATGTAGAGAGCGTACAAAAACATACCAATGATCTTTTAAGTACATGTGCATGGGTTAATGAAATGCAATACAATCCTGTATTGCTGTTTAAACAACAAGGGGTTGAACAGAGGATATGAATGATTTAGGCAAAAATGATTTTTTTCATGGTATTACAAACCGAGTTTCAAAAGAATGCCATGAAAAAATATGGAGCCAAAGCTATTTTCATGGATGCTACACATGGCACGACACAGTATGACTTCCAACTCATATCTATCGTAGTGATAGATGACTATGGGGAAGGGTTGCCAGTGAGTAACAGAGAAGTTGTTACATTATTAGTGCAATTTTTAAAAGCAGTACATGCACAGGTTGGACGATGTCAAACTGACTATTTCATGTTAGATTGCGGCAAGCAATATTTTAATGCATGGTGTAGTGTATTTGGTTGTGAAAACACCCAAAAATTATTGTGTATTTGGCATGTTGATCGTGCATGGCGATCTGCTCTTAATGAGCATATTACTAACAAGCAACAGAGGGTAGAAATTTATCATCACCTTCACGTTTTATTGTAAGAGAAAGAGGAAAACAAATTTACAGTCAGGTTGCAACAGATAATGTCTTTCTTAACTGAGAAGTACCCTAGTTTTTTTAAGTACTTCAATACTAACTATGTGCCACATGTGAAACAGTGGGGTACTTGCTATAGAGTGGGTACAGTAGTGAATACTAACATGTTCACAGAGTCATTTCATCGGCTTTTAAAAGTAGTGTACCTTAATAATAAACAGAATCGTCGTGTTGACCGGTTGATTCATGTTCTTCTCCGAATTGCACGAAATCTGGTGTACGAGCAACTACAAAAAGTAGAGAAAGGAAAAATGACACCTAAATATATGAGACACAAAGCTGCAATAGAGTTAGAAAAGCAATCCATACAAGTTGTTCAATACCAAGAAAATGTATGGAGAATTGACAATAAGGGGAACCAGTATACCCTAAAAATACTACGAAAATAGTGTTCATGTCAACTTTATTGCTGAATGTGCAAAGCATGTATACACATGTATTCATGCACATGCATGGATGCAACCATACATAACACTGTGTGCAAACATGTGCATTTTCTACACGTCAATATATAAAGATGTTCATCAAGATGACAGTAATGTTGAACACATACATGTAAAGTTGAACACATACATGTAGATAATAGTGATGAAGATATGATTGTTGAAGAAGTAGAGGGAATTGAAACATATAATAGCGAAAGTGAACCTGAGAAAGAAGTTCACAATGATCTTGACCAGATGAAACTATTAGAGTTTAATACACAAGAGTATTTTTCCCATGTGCTACAAGCTGACTTAATTACTGATCTTACAACATGTAAAAGTAATGTGGAAGACTTGACTCACAAAATCCAATTTTTAGTACAACTGTTAAGCAACATTTTCAATCACCCATTTCAGTTCTTGAAGCCAAACATCTTTATCCAAAAGAAGCTCATTCACACCCACAATAACTCCAGCACCTAATTCAAATCATGAAAAGCAACCACGTTTCTTCTCTACTAAAATTAAAAGAAAAATTACATCAAATAGATGGGCAAAACCTTCAAAAGACGAAGTAGACAAAGTAAAATCAAAACTAATGAATTCTGAAATTAAAATATGTGGGCAGTGCTGGAAAGAGGAGAACACTAGCAATGATGACACTGAAATACCATGGATTCAGTGTGATATTTGTGAGCTTTGGATTCATGTCTTCTGTCACATTGACAGTGAAATTGATATGGAAGGACAATATATATGTGAAAATTGTCACATTATTAATTAATCTGATTATATAATCACTTACTATGATATTTATTTAACAGTAATTTAACACTGTTACACTGACCAATAAACTTGCTTTAAGGTAGACATGAAAGGATTAAACTCAGCTGAATACATTCCTCAATGAAATTTTAATTATGTGCAAGGGTTAAAAATTAAAAACAGTTAATTAAAAAAAATTATGTGCAAGGGTTAAAAATTATAATTATGCGGAAATATTCAAGATGGTAACTGTCTGTACCTAATGGCTGGGTCCTTGATGTACATTTTGGATTATGGACCCACAACTATAATGATCATGTGACATGAAGGATGTAGTGATTAATGTGATATACAAAAGCAATCTGATTATAACGAACAGTGATTCATAAATGTGATACATCAGCATCATGTGTATACATGATTGTGTGAAAGGCAATATAGTCCATCTACCACATCATCAAGAGATATTGTATGGATGAACAATATAATTACGTTAATTGTTAACCACTATGCTTGAAATTAGTAGTCTGGTTCCTTGCTATAATTTTACCTGTATGGAAGCATGTTTTTAAGAGTAATGCAGGGAAAACAACTCTGAATATGGTTTTACTAGTCTATGCTCCAATGTCAATGTAGAAAGTGTACAGATTATACATGAAGTTTCACAAACTGTTTGAATCACTGTGCATTGGTGTATTACAACAGCATTAACACATTCCTGTTATGTGATATTTCATTTCTAGCCAGTCTGGAAAAAGAAACTGTCAATTTGGTAATGATTTTTTTTTATCATCTATTTGTTTCTGATTCTACAACATCTTCCTCTGTTGCAGTAAATGGACTAATGATTAAAACATTTCATAATATCATAATATTATTTGTTTATGTGCAAATTAAACAACATGCATAATTGCTTTTGCATGTGAAGTACATCATGCACTCTCCTCTCTTATAGTTAGATATAGGAATATGTGGAGAAACATACAACAAATGGCTGCTTCGTACTGAGAGTTTTTATTACAGACTGCTACAATGACTTCCCAGCAGTGGCTGAAAGAGCCATCATATGTACTCCTGATGGAATCAGGCTTTGCATTTCTTCACACAGTGTGCCTCATCTAGCAACAAGCCTGCTAGAATAAGGCTTAAGCATTCTTCTCCATTTAGGAACAATGAAGAGGCTTTCGGGACAGAAAAAAACAAGCTGATAGTTTCTCTCCAGCACTCTTTGTTTTATGCCATCGCTGGTGTTAGAGGAGATGGATGCAACACAAATTCCTCTTGATGAAAATACGTCTACCTGATCTTTGATCAGGGACAATGATGGACTTCTCCCAAATTTCTAGCCAATCAAAAATAATTGGAGGAGAGGGACTTTTTCCAAATCCAGTTGGCAGAGCAACGAAGACATCTCCACCACAAACAAAGGCTTCAATAGCTTCCTGAACAATCTTTTGAACATTCTTTGCCATTTAATTAATAACAGTACAAATTATAATAGCAAACAACCAAAATTACATAACAGTTCAGAGTAATTAAATTCTTTTGAGACAACTCTATGAGGCGTGTGATACCAGACCTCTTCCTCTCTATGCAAAGGGGGCAGTACTGAGACTAAGCATTGTCATCAAACGATTAACTCAAGCATATTGAGACATTGTTGAAGAGCTCAACAACCTGGAAAAAATTGTGTTGAGGTGTTGAGATAAACTTTATCACAAACACATGTTGTTATATAGAGATAGATAATGCGTTCAATAATCTTACAAACACAGAAGAGGGATAGGTCTGTAATTGTTGACTGAGGTCTTGTCACCGGATTTAAATACTAGTGTAATTAGGTGGGTGTGCGTGTCAGCAAAAAAAGTGAGAGGAAAAGGACGTGAAAGAGGGGTTTATATAGAGCTATATATAGCACAGTGATTGAGTATCCCGGGCCTATTCCATCAATACCCATAAGCTTTAGTACTGAGTTCAATATATCGTACACATCAGAGTCTGTAAAATTAAAAAGATCAAAAGAGGTAACAGATTTGACCAAGTCTTCTAGAGCTGGTAGTTTGTAGTGAATCTTTGTGAAGATTGAATGAAAGGAGGTGTGGTATTAAGCAGATTTGCTTTCTCTATGTCAGATGTAGCATCAAGACTTAAGGACAGTGCAATTGAATTACTGCTAGTATGGTTTTGAATTATATTAGAGTTATTCACTGATGCAAAGTCATGAGATTGTTTTAATAGACTGTTTTTGCAGCTATAATTATCATGGAAAGACTGTTCAGTGGTTACAATCAGTGTTATCAAGCTGACTAGATTTATACTTTCTTTTCATAGTACATATGCAGTTAAGCTGATGTTATAGATTGGAGTTCATCCATTGCCTGGACTCAGGATGGAGGACGCCGACAAGAGCGAATTTTACTTTAGGAATATACAGAGGCTAGGCATTAAATAAAGAAAAGTTTTGATAGAGGACCAAATTTATTCAGTGTTAATCGAGTATGGGCATTTGTTGAAGTCAGCAAGTAATTACAGATTCCATCAAAGTATGCTTTTTGAGTACTCAAAAACAGATTTAGCTACTTGTTTCCAAACAGTATTAACAAAAATAGCCGACAAAAGAGACAATGAAGTGATCAGATAGATTAGTGACATATGAGTAAGATCATTCGCCATTTGTGAATAGTTGGTATCACAGGGCAGTTTCTTGATGTAACCATTGCTACTATAAATAGAAATGATAATTAAAAAAACTCCACCCAACCCTAATAATGAAGAATAACTTAACGTAATCCCACTGGCAGTTACATCAAGAAACATCCAATCACAGAAGTTCGAACATCCACTAAGTGAGTCCCAGTTTATGTTGGATAAATTAAAGTCTCCTAGTACAATAACAAAAATAGACAATTGAGCTAGATGATAAGATGATAAAGACAATGAATGAGACACTGTTGGTTGGAACCAATGTTGACAGTAACAACATCAGTTCTAGACTCTGTGGAGATTTGAGTTAACAGCTGGGGATGGAATTTTTCAAAGCAAGCCACCACCTCTGGTTAACCCTATCCTTGCAATAATGTCTTTATAAGTATAGAAAAGTTAGAAAAATATATGAAACCTTATTTGCAAAATGACATACATTAAATACGCAAATGTGTAAGGGAATGGGTAGTCCATAGAGGACTGGCTGGGGTTAAATGGGAGAGGAGCATTTGATTTTTATAATGTTGAATCAAGGTAATGTGACTGGGACGGGACTATTTGGGGTAGATACATTATCGTCAGATTGAGTAGCAAGTGGAAGGTTTGTACTTCACATGAATAATGTTTTGGTCCACTTTGCCATACGTTTTGTCAACATAATTATATTGAATAATTAATTACTGATACCTGATTGAATCAGATTCCATTATTCTTTGAAATTCCGTAGACATTCTGTCTTTGACAGGTCTGGCTTCATAACAGTACTGTAACTTTAACAAGGACATTGTAGGGATCAGCTGATTGTATTTCCCTACCCAATAAATGGCTGGTCAGGTATTTAATATCACTTTCAGCATTTTTATGTGTTACACTCACCTTCACAAAAATTCGTCATTCAAAGATTCATTTGATGCATCAGCTATAGGTTCCTGGCAAATAGACATATCTTCTTTCTCCTTAATTATATTTATAACTCACTTGTTTATTGGCCTTAGACTTAGAGACAGACTACGTCACCATTTTTTTTAAAGCAGAATTTAATTATGATGGACCACAACATTGTAAGCTCTCCCTCGTTACAAGTGATGATTTGAAATCTATGTATTCGAAACATCAAACTGGTGGGGAACTGGTACTATGGTGTGATGAAAGAACATACATAATTAAGACCAATAAGCACAAACAAAATAATGTAACACAAGAAGACTAAGTTAATAAAATCAAATGAAGGAAAAGCACAGTGGAGAATGTGAAACTCCTAGCCCCCTAGGCTATGTTTGTGGGCATCTCCATCAGATGGCATTCCTTTAGCCGTTTGAACATCCAGCAATCCTGATGATATGCAAGCAATTACAGAAACTTTATTTGAATTAGAATCTGCCCATATCTGATTTCAGGCATTTTTACTACCCAACTAAAACTAATTCACTCTCTTCTTGTGTCAATCAATAACAGGGCTTGGACCATATCACACCTTTCGATTTTCCCAGTCACATGACCATTTATGGTACTTCTGGGAATACTATATTTGTATGAAGCTTTTCTGATGAACAATCCATGAGCCTTTACCTCATGCATTATTCCAGGTCATCAAAACACCATTTTGCTATTACAGTACAAAATATGTTGACTGCCTCCTCAACAGCTATAGTATAAATGTCATCTTTATAGTGATATTTTATCTCATTTTTTAACTGTTTATAATTCTCCATGAAGCTAAATTCGCTAAATATAAGTTATATGTGTCATATATCAGTCCTCTAAGAGTTAAGTGGGCTTTGGGTGGTAATAAATTGCGCTTTTATAATACTGTTAAAAAGACCTTTGCAATGGAACCGTACTTTAGATCAGCTATCCAGAGTGAAACTCACAAAACTAAGAGTCAGTATCATTCATTACAAATTGAATTGGGAAGACATACTCAACCTTGCCATCTTACATAGATTATGTCATGCATGAATGCTGTCTGGTTAGAGGACTCTATTGCCTGTAAACATGTGCAATTTAAACACTTTTTTATTTACATTATAACATTAGTGTGTGTATCAGTGTCAACATTCCTGAGGTAGTTATTGCCGAGCACCTTAGTGCAAGGCAACTAATCCGGGAGTGTAGTGAAATCTCGACCTTAGTTTGTATGTTTATTTATGTGTATGTGCTTCTGTCATAGGCACATTAATCAGTTGACTGCTTGTACTAGTGATGGCATAGTGCTCTGATGTAGAGACGAGTCAGGGACCTACAGCATGGCTTTGACACCTAGCTACACAGAAGAAACAGTGAGATATAGATGAGAGTGAACAAGAGAAACGACAATCCCATGTATGTATGTATGTAGATAATCTTACTTGTGAAAGTGGATTAATGGATACGAAGTGAAATATTGGATTTGGAAAGAAACGTACATACAATGTTCCAACACCTAAAAACGCTAACCACACTTCTCGAGACTGACCCAACCCACTGACATCATTTTATGGCTATGAATATCATTAAAAAACATCCAGGTTACTAATGGTGATTTTTGAGCATTTGACAGAATTTAGTACACACCTACAAGGTAACAACCACGGCCACACACTTAAACCACGCCCTTTACCCCATGCATGACCTGTTGTTGCTGCTTAATGACTATGTATATCATTAATGCTGAGGAGGTGTGCGAAATTTATAATTCTTTAATTACAATGAACAAGCCACACCCACCAGATTGATAGCACTTTTACGTTGCCCATACGCACGTTTTTGCCTTCACACCACCATATGCCATCATTCTAAAGCAAAAAAAAAATTGAAAATAAAACATGATTTAATAGAGCACTGAGCCTGTTTTTCAAAATTCTTCCCATTTCCAACACTGGCGACTCTATTGCATATAATTTGGCCACCGTTCACTTTCTCTACCCCAAACTTGGCTCCTTTTCCGACATGGAGTACTACTTCCACCAGCTTGCTTACGAGGACTCGAAAGTCCCCGAGCGCATCGTAGAATCAAATCAAAT
This sequence comes from Petrosia ficiformis, assembly GCA_947044365.1. Taxonomy (NCBI): domain Eukaryota; kingdom Metazoa; phylum Porifera; class Demospongiae; order Haplosclerida; family Petrosiidae; genus Petrosia; species Petrosia ficiformis. Next base: position 32,106,011 of record OX345636.1, read on the forward strand.
GCAGTGCTCTCCCTCTTTTGACTGGAACTGGGGCTAACAAAATGACCCCACTGCATGTTGGCACCAGCTACACCCACGATTTCAGGTTTCACAGCAAGGAAAATGCCTCGGCTACCCACCAGAGGGCGTGGGCGGGGTCAAAAAATACTAAATTCATCGGCAGCGAGGGGGCTGTGCCCCCTTCCAATCCCGCATTAACGGGGGGACACCCCCCTTTAAAATTCCGCCTGTAGTCGTTATTTAGGCCAAAGGGCGGCCGAAAAATCATCAACTTTTTTAGCCACGTTCAGCAGCTTGTGTTTGACGCCAATTACAAGCATTTGAACAGCTTCGTGTAGCCAGGAACAGATGGCGAACCACGTAGGGGTGAAATGTCACATATATGTGACATCAGTGCTCTAAGGGTTAATCATCAACATGACAGTTCGGCCAGCAATATAGAATGAGTAATGGAGATAAAAACAATATATGATTTCTTCTCTGATAAGGTGATTCAGCCCACGATTGTATCTGAAGTCATATTCCTCGCTGTCCAGTATTTTGTCAGCATTGCCTGGAACATTTTGTCGTCGTCTATACATCCTGTATATTTACTTAAAATCAATCGTTAAACTTCAAAACATAGTTATCTGTACATGAATTTTTGTTCAAATGTTTTAGATATCCTAACACAGATCTAAAATGTAAATTATAAATGTAATACAGGAGGAATGCATCAATATTGCTTACTTCACAAACTATAAATGTGGTACCTTCCTCTCTAAATTGATCTTGAAGATGGACCCTTCTTGATTTCTACAAAGGAAAGAATTGTAATACTTCTTAATTACATTCTTCTTGTTACATACGTCTCCTTGAGGTTTAACCTAAAAAAAGAAGCAATAAAACATACATCATTACAAGTAAAGGCATACTTTTTGTGATTTTTTAATTACTTCTTCACACTACAGAAATGAAAAAATAAACAGGTATACAGGTAAGAGGTAATATAAGATATGACAAGACACTAATGACAAGACACTAATAATTAACATACATGATATACAAGACATACTTGTCTGATACAAACTGTTTGAGCTAAAAAGATAAAGTAATTAACATACATGATATACATGTATAAAGACATACCTTGTCTGATACAAACTGTTTGAGCTAAAAAGATAAAGGATTTGATAAAGAAGGATATCTTGTATATATGAGCACTCACATTTGCAATCCCTCTAGTCGATAACACTACACATAGGTGCAGGAGTCCATGAAGAATTGATAAAACAATTATTTTCCCTACCATCTGAAATAATTCATCCCCCAGGTGAAGTGTCAATTGCACCACATTCTGAATTAACATTAGTTCTACTATTGCTATACTTAAAGCAGAGTTACGCATACCTATATAGTCTACTACTAGTTTCTCTGTAAATGCTATGTTTAAATGATTGTTTTCTTTTTGTAATCATCACACCATGTTAGTAAATAGACTTCAAAGTAACATTTCATTCTACAACATTTTCCTTTGATCTATGCATACTTCTTTTATAGTTTCCACATCTATTCATAAATTTTGTTCAGAGCTGGAGCCAAAAGGGAAGGTTGTAACCCCCTCAACCCACCCCACCCCCCCTGGATCTGCCACTGATTTCCCATACATTCATAGAATTAAGTGTGATATTATATTATACAACAGATGATTACAAACAATTAGGTCTTGGTATCACACTTGGACAATGTGTTTTAGCATAGTTTTAGTTTTTAACTAAAAATATCTTTTGAATGATTAGAATTAAAAGGAAAAAAATGCTATCCTTAGATGTATACCAGAAAAACTACTGTTAGTTTATTATCATCATACATCAACATGCACATACCTGAAAAGCACTAGTGTGTACTGTAATGCTGTAATACTCTACACAATCAGGGTGTCAGTGGGGTACCATCAAGAAGAGAACCACTTTTGCAAGTGCTCTATTATGAAGTTATCAACTTCCAGACATCTTCTGGCTTCTGCACAAGTGTTCGATTACCTGCATGGTTGTTGTCAGCCACACCCACAATGTAGTGGTCACACCCAATTTCAATTACTCTTATTTCGTTTCTGGTTAGCTGTCAGTTTATACATTAATTTTTTTAAGAGGGGTGAAAATTATTGGTCGGGCAAATGCCCTGCCTGCCATACCACTCCCAACGCCTATGCTATAACCTTATAACTAAATGCAACTTGTTGGAAGATTATTAGAAGTGGTACAACAATTAGGACAAGCATTAGGAGTGGGAATTGTGTATCATTCAGTTGTCCCTAGAGAGTTCTGAAATACAATGATAACTACTATAGCAAGCTGAGATGTGCAAACAAATATTGGAAATATAGTGTCTGCTTATATACGTGACTGGCTATGAGAAACCCAGGGTTATGGATGAAAATATAATTGAGATGGACAGTTAGAAGTGAAATAACAATAATTGATATCTTTTTCTCACATAGTACTAGTATGCATTTACTAATGATACCTGAAAACAAAGCCTGCTAACCTCCTGCAAGCTATCCACTTTGAAGCCATCTCTGTATAACTAAATTTCATTAATTGTGTTTTTCTCAAAATGCAAGATTAGCTACTTTAACATTTTACTCGCTTACTGTAGCTTTATCTCTACCGCGAATTTGGATGTATCAATCATATATTATTGTAGAGCTGTTTTAACACTCTATTCATGATCAGATAAGACAAAACATCTACCAGATAGCGGGATTTATTGACGAGGGGTTAAAATTGGCGATTTGGCGAATTAAAAAAAAATGCCAAAGAAAAGTACAGCCAAATTTTAGCTGCGCCCAGAAACTCCACCCACATCAAAACCTTGCCATGCTTGTATCGTTCACACGTATGAAGTAAAAGAAGATGTCGTATTCTTATTTCCAAAAACAAGAAAAGCACGATTGTCTCCCTAAAACTCCTCAACCTGGATCAATGCTGACAGAACTGGAAATTGACAAGACTAATAAAGTTGTTGAAGCAGTCCTGGACAAGCGAGGTGAAGGTGATCACACTGGTCATTCAAAACGTGGAAAGTACACTATCTATACTGCTGTTGAAAGAGCCAGAATTGGAAAGTATGCTGCAGAAAATGGAACAACAAGGGCTTGTAAACATTTTTCACAGCTGTGGAAAAGAGATGTCCCAGAAGCAACTGTCAGACGTTTGAAGAATGAATATCTTACGCAGCTTAATCAGCAGAAACACACAGAAATGCCAGTGGAATCGTTACCCACTAAATAGCAGGTGGTGGTATTTGTATTGGGAAAGACTGGGCAAAATCTTTGATGCAACGTGTGGGATTTGTTAGAAGAAAGGTATCCAATGCTTGTAAAGTTTTACCAGCAGAATATGCAAGAGATGAAGGAGCAATTTTTAGCTGACATAGCAGCTGAGATGATTCTAAATGATATCCCAGCTGATCTTGTTATCAACTGGGATCAAACTGGGCTTAGGATTGTTCCCACGGGTGAATGGACTATACATTTCTCAGGGGATAAAATCGTTCCTGTAGTTGGAAGTGGGAACTTTGAAGATGTTGCGTCGCCAGTGAACAACCTCCTTATAGCAACTATGTATTATTATATCAGTAGCAGAAGACCCATCCCATTTACCCCAAACAAGTTTCAGGTAGTCCATCATACATAGGAAGCGGACTCATGTGCTCAGCATTATAACAATCTTGAAATGTGTCTTGGCTTCTTACACTCATATTGGGCAGATCAGCCTCACTGATGGTATCAATCTCAGAATCAAGGGAAACAGACTTTTCTGGGACAGAATGGCAGTGATTTTGAGTCTGAGAGTTCGATGTCAGCAGAGCATTTTCACTGGTAGTTTTCTTATTCCTACACAAACCCATTCTACCAGGAGAATCTGCTTTCACACACTCCATTACTCATACAACTACAACACTTCATGACAGCCCTGATTACTCTTATTATCAATTACATGAGTTACAATATAATAATAAAATTGATTAGTTTTCATACATGAATCAGCAACATACTTTTAATTATATATTAACTAATAGAGACTAAAAACACGCATAGACAGGGGATATTCTATTCCATGACATAATAACTGTTAACTATAACACTACTGTAATACCTATATAGTCAAAAGAAGTTTTCAGTAAACATGGTGTAACAAGATAGATATAGTGATTTATGATTTGTGCTTGGATCATTATATTTTGATGGTCATTGCACATTCACTGGTTTATGAAACAACCTTGTCCACCTTCTCTGGCTGTGTAGGCTACATCTCTTTTTAGTTACAATGTTTCCAGCAACAGAAAAGATGCTTTCAGAAGGGACAGATATACTGGAATGCTCAAGTGCACAAGACTTTCTTGGCAAATATGGACAGTGAAGGAAACCTTTCCTCATTATTTCTCCACCACTCTATAGGATTTGGAATCATGATCTAAAACTGGGTCTTCGATGAACTGTTCCACTTCATCCATACTTATTAGTATGGCAGTATCTTCGGTTTCTGTCCCTAAAAGGAAATGCATTGCACTAGTTTTCTTTTGCCACTTGGCAGGTGGCTCTGTAGTACATTGATTACTACATTCCTTTTGACCTTCAAGTTTCAACAATTCAACTTGATCCATCAGTTCATCAAGCAATCTCTCTTTGTTCTGTGCTATGGAACATCGGATGTGAATATTTTGGATCAACAGCAGCACAGAGAACAGGCAGGTTCTTCGCTGTATCAAGAGAAGAGGATTTAAAGCGTTGATTTAGTTGATTGGTAACAGTTCATTTCAACCTCTATCACTGTCTTCAATAGTCAAGTGACAGTAAGGAGGCCATTAATGGTGGAAAAGATTGTAGAACATGATGTATTCTGTTCTAAACTAAATACAGTAATTGCGGCTTCAGAACACGAGTGTACAAAAACAGCCATTCTTATTTTCTACAGAGATTTTCAGAAAGCCACCCAGTAGTAATGACACTTTTGTTTTGTAAAATGTAGAAATTCACACGATCAGAAATTAGATTGACACTTTTATAATTATAATTATAGGATGTTCAAGCTCTAAAACAACCAAGAATGTAAAAAAAAAACAGCATTTCAAGAAAGTCAGGAATTATTAATAGTTCAGAGCAACTGTTGAAGGGATTTAGTAACTTGAATGAAATCACAAATACTTGCATAAAATATAGTTCCATCTCCTGACACAGCATTGCTCTTGGGCATGAATGTCAGGTGGTTTTTGGCATTGGCCAAACATAGATGTAGTATATAGGGTGGTGTCCAACAAGCCTTTCCTCGACCTCTCTTTGACTGGAAACAGTCCAAACACTTTAGAGATTACCTGGGTTGTCAATTGGGAGGCCGTATTAAGCCTGACAGTCCTTCTCAACTGTAGAGAGGTTGTAATCACTCATATTTGTACTGTTATTATATACCTAGAGCAAAGAAGGTGACTGCACACTATAGTCTCTAATGCACACACCCAACTTAAAACACATGCGGCTATCATAAAGTATTCACTCCATGAGTATAGTCAGCACCTCTCTCTTCCCCCATCAAATGTGTGGTGTAGAAATTCAGGCAATCTGGAAATTGTTCTGTATATTGTTAAATTCCATAATTATAATTTTAAAAATTGTCATCTAATTTCTGATTTTCTGAATTTCTATATTCTACAAAACAAAAGTGTCATTACCAACAGAGGTTCAAATTTCAATTTTGCACCACCACGCATAGTTATACTTAATTACCATGAAACCACATGATATTAACACACAACCTACAAACCACATTGTTTATTTAAAAGCGAATTTGAAATATGAAATATGAAATTCCTGGCAAGAACACTGCACTGTAGAAAACAAGAATGGCCATTTTTGTATTGTTTGCGATCATCTTTAAACAGCACAGATAGCAAGGCGTTCCAACATGTAGTAGATGGCATGGCATTCCACCTTATTATAATCATTAGATTAATAATTATAGTAATGCAGTAAACTTTGGTACTGTTTCCTTCATCTGGATATGGTGTTCCTACAGAAAATATTAATGCTGTAAATAAAACAGAATAGTCATCACACAATTGATACTGAAACAAAACAAAAAATGACCTTCTCTGTTCCAGGTTATTGATTCATTGGAAAGCATCCAACTATTTACTCATTACATAAATTGAATTGAGATATGAAACCGAAAAAGCGCACAAACAAAATTGGGATGGTACCTTAGTAACAAAACTAAACTATTTGGAATTAAGATGTCATTTTAACTGAACACCAGTTCTAGTGGAGCTAGAGGAGTAGAGGGGGAGTTATATTATGCCCCATGCCCCATGCCCCGAGGCATTACATGCCAATGCCATTTCTGTAATTTTGTTCAGTAATTATTATTAATGAACATATAATGTTTTATGTCTCATCCTCTTGCTCTTGCTCTTGCTCTTGCTCTTGCTTTTCCTTTCCATTTTCCTTCTTCCTCTTCTATCTCTTCTATCATATGATGGAAGTTGGGATGTAGATGGAGATAGTACTTCAATTCTCAGTGGTGGTCAATATCCATGCTATTAATAGAGAGATAAGAGATAACTAAAAACAAAAGAATCAACCCAATGCAAGGTATGGATGATAATATTTTGAAAAATATGTAAACATGGATACAAGTACTTATACACACTACTATATAAAGCAAGAGAGAAAAAAATAACTATAAACATATACTATAGATTAAGTACAACATTTTGCGTATGGTTCTAACGAGCAGATTTTTCTTGGAGGAAATCTACAGAAGAATGAATGTAGTGATAAGTAAATACTATGACTAACTTTTTATTTTCCATCACACATCTACATTAGTCCGAACTAATAATTATTACAAATGGTGCAATGTCACTTGTAATAACTCTTTTATACTCTGCAAACTTTCTTCCATCTAAGCTGAAAAAAGTGCCACAGTGTCTGTTACAAGTTGTACTGTGTGCACTTTACATGAAAGGTTGTTACTTCATACAAAGAGTCATGAAATTGTTGCATTCTGTGCTTTGTACTTTTGTAATGGGTACAATAGTATCTTCGTTGTGACTTGCTTTGTATCAATAAACTATGTGCTTTTTAAAATATACTTGTTCCGTCATTTGACAAAATTGTTCTAGACCACACCTACTGTTTAAAGCCTGGTTCCATAAATTTGTCCAATGAAAGTGTCACATTCTGTGATCCTGAAGATATCCCAATTGTATTCAGTACCAAAATAATTACTGCAGAAGACATTTTGGAAAGGAAAACTAGAGATCAAACCTCCAATGCTTTATGGTTTACAGAAAGACAAAACCGAATAACGGGATCCAAGTGTGGACGCACCCTTCAACTGATAAAAAAGACAACAGCACTTCTTCAGTCTACCATTTACAGAAAGCCATTTATACATGTTCCAAAAGCAAAAGGGATCATTCATACTACCACCAGGTCCAGCTGCAGCTGTACGTTACAAGATTTATGGCCCACTGGTGTGACTTTTGCGTTTATACTTCAAAAGGTGTTGTTGTAGAACGAATATTGCCCGATAAACAGTGGCAAGAAGAATGCATTCCCAAGTTGGACAAGTATTTTTTTGATCATATCTTACCCGAGTTGATTGACCCTCAATGTAAGCCTAGTTTTTATTTGTAAGGCATTGACTAGATAGAGCGGTATATTGTTAGAAAGTGGAGATTCAGTAATGGCAGATCGAGGAAGATATTATCTTGAGAGGTGTACATCTCAATATTCCACCATATCTTCAAGGTAAAACACAACTTTCAGAAAAAGGTCTTTGAGAATTCATGTGGAACGTACCATGGAAAGAATAAAGAATTGATAATGATAATATGATTAACAAATAAATAGTTTGAGGGAAAACATCATCTAGACAAAAATAAGTGATATAATAAGACAGTTACTGTCTTATAATATTATATCACTTATTTTTGTCTAGATGATGTTTTCCCTCAAACTATTTATTTGTTAATCATATTATCACTATCAATTTTCTACATAATATGGACAATGAATTTTATAATTTAAACTAATGGTGGTTGCAAATTACATAAAACACAGCACACAAAAAAAATCCTATAAGTGATGTCAGTTAATGGATACAGGAATACGTTTGTCAAAAATGTGGAAATTCTTTATTCTTTCCATGGCACGTTCCACATCAATTCTCAAAGATCTTTTTCTGAAAGTTGTGTTTTTCCTCGAAGATATGGTGGAATATTGAGATGTACACCTCTCAAGATAAGATCTTCCTCAATATCGAAACCTCGATCTGCCATTACTGAATCTCCGCTTTCTAACAATATACCGCTCTGTCTAGTCAATGCCTTATCAGAGATGTTTCCAGGGAACAAAGATGAGACAAAAGTAATTGTGCCATCAGGAGAGATTCTATCAGAGCTTTGAAGGTGTTTTTATTCTTGTAATTTGAGAAAGTCATTTGTTGCAGTTCTGGTAGGTGATGTTGCTCTATGTATATTTCTGTAGCATTGATTATTACTTGTGTTGTAGGGTACTGCTCTTTAAACTGTTTCGGCATGGTGGCTCTCACTATTTCTCTTGAAAGGCCACACATTGGAATTTCTTTCAGCTTCAAGTACAAAACGTTTATCCATGTGCAAGTTATTCTACTAACTGTAGACTGAGAGATATTGAATCGGTAGGCAAGATGTTGCTCTAGCAGTCCCAGGTGAAGACGAACTAAGGTCAAGAACATCTCTTCAATGGGCGGTAATGATCTTGGGTAACAGCGTTTACTTTCTTCCCCTGTTTGCGCACAACTTTCTTCTTGCTTTTTTGAATAAATCAAGCAACTAGCTGCTGGTTCGAGAAACTTAAAGAAACCTTTAAGACAAGAAAATGTACTGAATCCGGTATAGAAAGCTATCTTAGCATCATCATCTTTGATAGAAGACAACCGAAATAACTGCTGGTTTAGTTTCATATCTTGATCATGTACCTTTCCTTCCAGCTCAACAGCTCACTGGTTAGTTTGAGTTCACATTGCTCTGTCTGTGTTGAAACTTCATTCACATGTTGTCGCTAACTCGTCTAATGATGGTACAGTGTGATCTTTTGGTTTCTTTCTAGCCTTTCCTCCACGTCTTTGTAGAAGTAGAGAAGGGACTTCACCAGGATACAGATGCCTGCCTCGTGCATCAAAAAGTGTTGCTGTTCAGTGGAAGATTTTTCCAACGAATTACATGTACCCATTGTTTCAGTAGCGTCTTGTCTTTCAAAGGAAGTCCAAAGTAGGAAAGGTGAGACTCTCTATCTGATCTGTTAGAGCAGTTTGGAACACAGCAGAAACGAACCATACTGCTTTCTAATTAACGTGCTGTCCCTTTGACCGCAATTTCTAATAGTTGGAATATTAGTAATGCATAAGCCCTATTATAATAATGCAGTAAACTTTGGTACTGTTTCCTTCTTCTGGACATAACTGTTTCCTTCTTCTGGACATGGTGTTCCTACAGAAAATATTAATGCTAAATTAAAATAATCACTTCCATATAACAACCCTACATAAGTATACTTTCTTTTTTTTATACTCAACAACTATACTTATGTAGGGTTATATGGAAGTGGTTATTTTAATTTTGCTGCTAAGGTACCATCCCAATCTTGTTCTTGCAGGAGGTTTTTACTTGTGTGAAACTTTATTTGAAAATTATAAACAATAAATTTTTGTGAGTTGTTTACATACATGACATGAAGGGTGGAAGTTAGTTTAGTAAGTTGTGTAAACTTATAACAACTGGTCAGTTTTTACCCACTGAATGCAAACATAATTCTTGAATTTGGACGCAGAAGATAATTGCGCACCATGTTTGACCTACCTTACAAAATTTCTAGACCCGCCCCTGTGTCATGCATACATGTTTTGACTTTGAATGCTAGCTGTCATTCCACTTTTTACAAGAATGACCTTGATACATATAAAAGGCATGGATGATGTGACTTTATAAGACCATGTAATTAGAAAATATCAAGAAACACAAACTTGATGGGCAGATGTGTTTAAACTATATGAGGAGTTTTTTTAACAGACACTGCACATCTCTTAGGAGACAGGACGACTGCAGTCACTAGAGGCACTATCTGTTTCGACAGACAGTGCACTTAAATCAGTAACTCCAACTACCTCAGTTACTTGTCACCCAGTGTCAATAACCAGTGATATTTTTATGAGGTACATGTGTAAGTAAATCTTAACTAAGTACCTACGAGATTAACAAATATCATTAATAGGAATCGAGTTCAGATAATATCTCTATGCCTGTACTGCAGTTTGCAGGTCCTGTTGGAACATTTAAATTGCTGTTATCACGTTAAAAGAAAATTTGTTCATACAGTCCTTTAGATAGTTTTGACACATCAACAGCTAACATAGGAGTAGAGAATAACTCCTACAGGAAATATTATAGAATCTTACATGGTCCGCCGAACCAGATAGCTGTTGAGGAATGTGTACGCAGGATCGAATCAGATTAGAATCTTCGAACAGACATACAAAGATGGTGACCAGCAAAGAAATATCAAGGAAAAGAAAGGTGCGAGGTGCACATCGATCGTCGGTCACCCGAATACTCTCTAACATTAGTGAATTGTTACCAGGGTTAACGGAGAAACTAGAACTAGCCAATATAAGGCAAAAGAAAAGAGTCAAATATTGAAGAGTCTGGATGAAGAATTACTGACTATCACACCAGACGATGAGCTTGAAGGTGAAGTTGAACAAGCAGACTTAATTCAAGAAAGGATACAGTTAGCCATTTCGGAGATAGATGATGCGTTGAGTGGGGAAGAGATGTCTAGTCACGAACCCCAGGCTTCTTTTGAGCCGTTGACAGACAAAGAGCAACTTCCCTCAGGAATTTTTCCATCTCCAAGAGGAGATACGATGGCCACCTCAGACACAACAATCACTACACTTCCTATCCCTACTGAAGACACCACTGAGGCCTAGTGAGGATACGGGTTTCTCCAGACCTGACACTGTCCCCAAATCAGAATTGCCGAAAATTGACCTAAAATGGTTCAATGAAGATTTGACCCGCTGGACATCGTTCTGGGAGTCATTCGAGTCAGCTGTTGACAAAAATTCCTCATTATCAAATGTAGATAAATTCAATTATTTGAACTCACTCTTGGAACGATCAGCAGCTGATGCCGTGGCTAGACTTGCACTAACCTCTGCCAATTACATGGAAGCTATTGCCATTTTGAAACGGAGGTACAGAAATAAACAATTAATAATAAACCGTCATATGGAAATGCTTTTGAAATTGGAGCCTGTCACCTCACTAACAAACTTGAGGGCACTCTGAACAAGGTGGAGTCACATGTGAGAGGACTTAAGTCGTTAGGAGTCAGTACAGGATCTTATGGTACCCTTCTGTCATCTGTACTAATGGAGAAGCTACTATCTGAGCTCCGCCTCATTATAAGTCGAGCCATAACGGAAGACCAATGGGATTTAGAGACCCTCCTCCAAATAGTGTGGAACGAGAAATTAACGCTAGAGAAAGGTCAACTGCAATATTATTGTTCACAGTCACACCTCTCAACAACGAAGGATGAACAAGGAACAACCCACTACCTCCACTCTAGGTATGACTTGCATATACTGTAATGAGTCACATGTTCCTTCCTTATGTAGAAAAATAGTGACAGTGGAAGCCAGAAGGGAGTCCCTGAGGAGTGGAGAACGTTGTTATATCTGCCTGAGACGGGGTCACCTCGCAAAACGGTGTCAATCAAGACTTTATTGTAATCATTGCCAAGGCCGTCGCCACAGTAGTATTTGTAATCAAGGAAACTCATTGCCAAGAAGGACACAACCCACAACTCTGCCGGACTCAACTCAAACCAGTAACAGTCCCCCTACCACTTCCATGTATAATTACTCAAGCAAACCAGTACTGTTACAGACGGCCAGTGTTAACACCGATGATCCAACCAAGACATCAAGAATTCGAATGAAACTTGACTCTGGAAGTCAGCGATCCTATGTCACCACCAGAATAAAGGATGCCCTAAACCTGGTGCCTGTAACCACAGAGAAGTTGTCAATCAAGACCTTTGGCTCTACCAAGGAGACCCAGCAAGTATGTGAGACAGTTCTTGGAATTAAAACAAAAAACCATTCATCAGAACAGTTTCCAGTACTGGTAGTAACAACAATCTGTGGCACACTTGATTACCAACCTACACATCATGCATCAGCCAAGGGCAAAAATGGAATCTCACTCAATGATTGTTTGGAAAGGGGCCCAAAGTTTGACCAGTGCATCATGGAAATTTTGTTAAGATTCCGAATCCACAGAGTGGCAATCACCGCTGATATTGAAAAGGCCTTTTTGATGGTGCCTATTGCCAAACAAGATCAAGCTGAGCGTTATTATGTAAAGTAGGAATTTTCACCATGGCTGGGCCTTGGCGGCTCGGACTAGATGAGGAATTTGTAGCCGTTCATTACAACTAACAGCAAGATCTACAGAACCAACAGCCACATTATACACAGATCCAGCTTCAGATATTAGAGACACCACTAGAACTAACCCACACAGTACACACTCGTGCTTACTTATGATTTGATTGGTTCATTCAATAGCAGGATCCTAGGACAAGCAACCTGCAGAGTACAGTACAAGTACCTTCTATGAAAAAATTAGATGTAATGACAACCCCAACTTCTTCTTTCTATATACAGTCTTCTTGGAAGAAAAAACCTCCACAGGCCACCCAGAGCTAGGCCTGAGCACATTATGCTGGCATAATTTTGAGAATTATAGGCGGATTAAAGCTGTGAGCATTATGCTGGCATAATAGGAAAGAATTCAGACATAATTAAATTAAACGTTCATTAATTAGTTATTACTCTAATAAATGCCCAAAAAAGCATGGCTGGAACAACTTCCTCTAGAATTTGTGAAGAGGAAATCCTTTCTGTCAATGAATCAAGTGAAGATGAGCCTTCTTTGGCTACAGATAGTACTTCATTCTTTTTTGAGTTTGCTTAAGTAATATTTTTGATAAATAGTATATTCTCAATGATGTTCATTTTAAGTTGTTAGCAAACAGCCAATCAGGAGTAAATAATCCTAATAATTCTTTAAGGAGTAATAGGGTAATATGCAGAAATAATAGGAACATTTTGTGGGCATTGCTCAAAAGAATAATGGGTGAAAAGTTGAGCATAATGTGCACAGGCCTACCCAGAGCAAGACGTTCCACTATCCAAAAAGTGTAAATCTATCAAGTTGTCTACAAGATTTATCCCAACCTCTTCCGAGATAGATGCATACACCAGACATAAAGCCAAACTGAAGCAGTTATCTTTCTAACAAGTGGATGCTCTGTGGAATGTGCTCTTTGATGAAGGCGCGATGTTTTCATTGCCTGCACTTAAGTCTTCGGAATGTCCATCTGTTGTTAGTGATATCATTATTGAATCTCCTTGTATAAAAGAACCACATCTAAATATTAATTCTCTTTTTAATTAAAATTAATAGCTACTTCATGAATTTCATACTCCTACTGGTATCATCATCGACTCCAAACATCTTTTGCTGTATGGCAAAACCAAACTAAAAAGATATTATTAAAAATCTTGTACGTCAGTATGAATCTCTTGAGAATCCTACAGAAGGTATGAAGTTACCATGAAAGTATATATGTTCATCATATTAATAACAATTAAACATACAATCAATTATAGACCTTATAGACCAATGTGTGATATTTGCTATGGCAATTGCAACATCCCTTACTACACAGAGAGGAAAATATAAACCAAGTATATTTTTACCTTTTCAGGTTAGCATCAAAATTGTTTAGTTATATGCATGAATCAATAGGGTCAATATGTCAACATAGATGAAGCCCTAGCTGATATTCATAAGGTTTGAAGAATATCTAACTACCCTGGCAGACCCAAGAGTAATTGTTGAAACGAAAAGATGTTCTAAGTACCATCAAATCTTACAGCAGTTCTTGGGTGCATATTATGTTTTTAACATAAAGTACCCAAATTCCTGTAAACCCACATGTTTACTACTTGAATTCATGTGTGGTTTAAATACCTTGAATGCTGGAAAGCTACCAAGCAATTATAGACTCTCTGATTGAAATTAAGGACTTATAATTTCATTTTCCTGTATTACGGATATTGACTTTTCGTCTGAGTAACTTTTTGCTTTTCAATATCATTTGCATATTCATAATATTATGGATATTTAGACTTCACTCTTTAAAATCTATTTTCGTATTCATTTATATTTTGGATATTTTGACTGTAGTGTTGACATTGAACACCATTTTGTGGTGTTAAATTTTGACACTATATAAAGTGTCATGATAACACCACTGTTATTACAGTGATCAGACTCTTCTTTGTTATCAGTTTTATCAGCATTATAATTTTCTGTATAAAAGAATGGTGCAAAATTAATTATGGGTAAGCTTAGCTTAGAAAAGTGCAGCACTCTGCCATAGGAGCCTAGTGGGAACCTTGAAAGTATTATAATTATGCATGATAGCTATCTACTAGTCTGGTATTGTAACGAGTCTAAGAACGTACATGTGAGAAAGATGATAAGTTGATACAATCACTAACTCCCTCTAAAAAAAACCTAGAGAATCTCATACCAGTCCTTTTGCTGAAACCTGTACAAGACTATGGAAAGGTCTTTTCAAACAGCACAAAGAGTCTCCCAGAGTTGCTGTCAGTCTGTTGTGTTGTAAACACTGATTTGTTTCATACTTCTAAACTTTTATTTCTGGTCAACCATTTATGTAACTAATGGTGAAACACAAATTACATAGGATGTTGCTGGAAGATTTCTTATATTATCATAAATGTTTGAGAACAGGTAGCAGCAGAGAACTTCCCAAATCCAGTCAGAAAACATAAGAATACATCATTCCCCTGTATGAAGGAAGCAATTGCTTCTTTAGGTTGTGGGCAGGTGCGTGCATTGGAGAAAACAAGTGAAGCCATTTTCTGAAAGTTTTTATAGTTACAAGGGGGTGAAGAAAGCTGAATTCTGTAGCTTGTGTGTGAAACCATAAAATTTGCATTTCTAGGGACTCTCAAAGACCAATTACAGTAACCCTGCCAGAGTGCACACCCACTGCCACCACTATCACAAGAAACTTTTAGGATCTGTAATTATACCCCTGAGTGGGTGTGGCTTCCAACAGATACAGATTTGGAACTAGATTGAATGCGAGCGGGAGAGTCTGTAAACAGTGGACTGGAATGACCTTTGACCTTGCACATGCATTTAGCGCCAAAGCGATGTGCTACTGAACACAGGAACCAGGCTGTTCACAAGACTTTCTCCTCTGTCATTATTGTTTTTATCACCGTTTTCACCTGTTTATGTAGAAGACTTGCAAGCTCGTGGTTAGAGGTACATTCTTTAATGATGTGTTTTACAACGAACCAATGTGTAGTAGAACATATTGATGAACTGTTTTACTTTTTTAGATGTTATGGAAAAATTATATATTCAACAATGTAGAGCTTGACTTGCCTAATGTTAAGGTATGATTAACTGTTAACTGCATAGGATACAATGCTACACAGTAGTCTATTTAGGAACCCATACATTGTAAAAATGAATTGCAATTTAGAAACCTGTTTACGAGGTACTGATTGATAAATACTCAACTGATGATATAATAAGGATTCTTCTAAACCACAAAATTGATAATACAAAAGTATGTAAGCAGCAGCCTTTAAACATACAGAAGAGCAGCACATTTGTTGTTGATTTAGATTACTTACAGGATCCACATGACGTCAAGAAAGACAATTTTGAATTCTTGGTTAAATGAAAGGGTACATTTTCATCTGACTATGGATGGGAACAGTTCTCACTCAGGTGGCTACATAGCAAACATCCTACTAATGCCAAATTTCGACGGGACAATTCATTTATTACAGGTGAATAGAATTTTTGAATTAAAGCCATTGTAAAACGTTTTGGCAATACATTGTTGTAGCTTATGCCCCATACAAATTATTTTCTGCTCATGCTTCACTTATGTGAAGTAAGTCAAAAAAATGTGTGAGATGCCATTTTGACTGACATGGTTATCAAACTCGTCATTATCTGTGTACCAGCAGGCTTTAAACCATGTTAGGGCCCCATGGTAATTCTAAATCATGTAAGCCCTTCCATCCTACATGCCCCAGTACATTGAAGTTGATAAAAACAGAAGGATATAGTAGCATCGGTTTCTGGTCAACTACCTTGAGGGAGACTCATGTGTCAAATGTAAAACGATGTTTACGGTTGGTTCCAAGGGGATATAGGTAGTATTTTGACAGTAGATCCCACATTCTGTCTTGGAGTGTTTGAATATACTCCTATCACATACTGCCCACTGATTCTTGTTAGTAAAAATATGGAGCCCCACCTGTGTTCATGGGACCTGTCTTGTTCTTTGTCTCAAGAAGATTACTTGAAGGTATTATAGAGGTTTTGGAACTGAAGGTGAAAAGGCATTGGTCGATGCCTTCAGTCATGAATTTCGATTTGCTATTCACCTGTATTGTTTCAATCATATATGTAACAATTTGAAGAGGGAGCTTCAAGTTCGCAAATTTCCTGAAATGTTAATGACATGGTAGAGCAGATATTAGAAAAGAATATTGGGTGCACATATTGTGTGAAGGGCTTGTTTTGATGCTGAGAGTGTTTTACCAGAGATTAGAAGACTACAAATTAAAAGATAATGTGGAGAATAAAGAATCTGAGAGTCATATCTATGACTGCTTTTGTAATAACAAAGTCAACACAGTTATGTTAGGTATGTTATTTTGTTGCAACTAAACCAATGCAAAAAAACGTTATTGGAAAAATTGTTTGTTTGATAATTTTTTATTGTTTTAGACCACTTCCATCAGCATTTGGAAAACAAGCAAAAGGAAAAAAGCGAATTTTTTCAATTGTTAATGAGTGATGTCATGTCTAATAACTCTTTATTTGATTTGAAAGATCAAATGACCCTTCACAATGTTATGGAACTGAAAAATAACACGTACCACTATGTAGGGGAAATTATGGCTCTTTCTATTGGCCCTGGTCCTAATTGCTGTCCCCTGCAGTAATTGATTATCTCTGTTATGGGTTGCAAAAGATTTGTGGCACTGTGGATGATATTCCAAATGAAGTTTCAGAAGAGTAGTTAAAAAGGTACTTAAGTATATTTATAATAATAACTGGTTAAAAAAAACATTTAATTATGATAATTATAATATAATATTTTGAGCCATTTAATCATTATCATTTATTTTTCTATATAGTGGGCAAAGGATCTGTTGACACAGCACCTCCTAATGATCATGAAGTGCATGTGAAAATTCTTGTTTTTACTACAGGAGCAAGTTCAGTACCTCCGATGGGCTTCTACCGTACTCCTAGCATTCTTTCCTGAGGCCATGCAATACCTGTGCTAATATTCTCTCTTTGCCTCTGAATATTGCATCATATGAAACATTTAAGTACTATTTTATTTTGGAATCACCAATGCAATTCGATTTGTCCATGTTTGATGACTGCAATCATTGTTGAAGTAGAACTTATAATATTGTTGTAATTATCACATCACATGCAGTTGTCACAACTAAGATATTGACCTACTATATTTGGTATTTTGTCATTTCATTATCACTGTTTATAGTTTTAGATGTTGTTAATGAATTAAATCGCCAGAGAAGTCATTTTTGTACAACAGAGTATGGAATCAATTCACCTGCAATGAGAGATTGCGCCTCTCCTAATTCTGTTGCTCTTCAAATAATCAAAGTCCTTTACCCTAACCTTGGTTGTTATTCTCACACAATTGATCATGTTTGAGAAATGTTTCTTGTCCCAAATTTGAATGAGTTTGGAATTCATTGGGTCAGCTTTTTCAGTCAGTCCCAAAGCATGCTTATTGTGGAAAGCTCGTACAGGACACTCAATGAAGTCTAATAGCAAGATACAACAGTGGATTCAATGGGGGATGTGCCAGCAAACGATGTCAAATGAATGGAGATATTTTGCCTTTTTTACAAGATAGCCCTGACCTATCACCAGCCACTTCACAAAAGTTACTTAGTATACTGGACAACTCTCACAAATCCATTAGACAACAGGTGGAATTGGCAGCTCTCATCGATACTGGTGAACCATTTGTCAAAGCCACATACAAGTTGGAGTGGGATGGCCCACAGATATTTGAATGCTATGAGGTACTTGCTGCACTTGATGTTGGTTGGAATAACCACAGCACACTTTCCTAACCTTAATGCCATGTGTGCAACATTGTCTGCTGGCAATATTGATGTTGCTATGCAGTCTCTTGTGTGCAACCAGGACTTGATTACTTTCTAGCAAAGTTCACAGAGAATCTGAAAGAGAGTGTTGATACTTTTAAACTGCCCACTTATTTGTTCCTTAGAAAGTTGCTGAACTGCCAGAGTATTTAGTGAAGGCTGCAGATGCCTTCTCAGGTGTTTTGTATGATTGAGTGGTGGGAAAAGAATGCTCACTTTTTGCCACACTGGTCATCTGCTGTCAAAATGTTCTTCTAGTTCAGCCTACATCTGCAGGGTATTCTCACTTAATGCTTCATTTGCAGATCGTCAAGAATTTATAAGTGTCTTTAATGCTTCAGTACAATAAAAGATAAATACCGACTCCTCAATTGTTTCTTGAGCATTCTAGTATGTAGTAAAAGAATAACAGAATATGTAAAGGAATTATTGGTTCACATAAAAGCATTAAAAGAATAGCATAATATCTAAAATAGTGAGGATTCATCCGGAGTTTTTATAGCAAAACAGATTTGACTTTGTCATTTTTTTGAAGTTATACACAATATCTATTTGGGTGAGTTTTTTGTCATCTATTAACCTTAATTTTTTAATGATTTTTTCAATGTTTTAACAACTTGACTTCCATTATATAGGATACAAAACAAGAAATACAACAAAATTTAATATGTGGCATGGTTACACAGATTGTACAGATAAAGTGTCCTACGTTCTTGAAAAGGCACTCTCTTTAACAAGTTGTGATTTCCTGTTTTCAAATTTGACGTTTTCTTTAATAACAATTATTTTTTACAAAATGGTTACATGAAACTAATAATAGACAGCATTTTAAGCCTTGAGAACTTACTAAAACACTAAGCGAGCAATTTACCACTTCCTAAATTCTTCATTCTGCATTATCTTATCACAAAACAACTAGCTGGAGCGAAGTAGGACACTATAGATCTCGTACATCCTTGTCACATTTCAAACTTCGATAAGCCATGCCTCGGTCACAAGAAATTAATTAGCCATACTTCTCATGAATAATTAATCTTTCAGCCAATTTTGTTAACTCAGCTAAACTGTTACACTTAGCTATTTCAACTTTGAGCTAAGGCAACACACTGTAATCTTAAATTTAAAAGTGACATGATGCGCTCTACTGGATTTTTCCAACTGTGGTATGGTGCTGTCCTACCAGCACATAGATAATCAAGATCTCCCTTCATAATATGTGTAACTCATATCCTCATTTATAGTACTCCATGTCGGAAAAGGAGCCATGTTTGGGCTAGGGAAAGTAAACGGTATATGCAATAGAGTCGCCAGTAATGGGAAGAAATTTGAAAAACAGGCTCAGCGCTGTAAGGGTTAAAATGTTCTAACATGTGACAAAAGAACAAGGATGTTGTTACGTATGATTACAGATACTGAAGGAAGTGTAAATGAAATAATATTGATTAACTTTAACATAAAATGTAGTTTTAAATGCTTCAAGTACACTTCCTCCTTTTTTAAATTGAAGTTGTAAACCTGGTAAATAATTGGGGTGAGCCTGAGCGAGCCTCACACTAGTGAGGTAGCTGAAAAGTTTGCATTGTATCTTTGACATCTCTCTGTGAGGTCTGGTACTACTTTGTGTTATAGGTGTATCTTTTTATGACCTGTAGGGCCGTCCACGAGTATGTGTTGTATACGTAGTTAAGGAACTTGCATCATACGCGGGGCTCTGTCGATTAATGGGCGTGGCACGTAAAAGAACGCACACTGGAACTACTAGCTAACTATTCTACCTGAAATATATTCCTAAAGTTCTACAACATCCTTTAAAAGGTAAAGAGAGTAGATAATTAAAATAATAACTATAATAGGCTGTTGTGTTTCAGGCATGATTACATGCTGGTCATAGGGATACTTTTTTCTCTATATCTTGTTTTAGTTGTCTCAGCATACAAATTGTTACTTTCATGCTCTGTTGAAAGCACTCCATTTAATCTGGGAGTCCACACTGTTTGATAAACATGGTATCCTCTATGCCCACACAGTAAGTTAAGACTAAGATCAGTAGTACTGGTATCACCAGCGATACCATCCATGCTCTCTCTCTCTACTGACAAACTGTTACATTAATTAGACATCACGTGATTTGTTTAAACCTAGAGTAGATTGATTGCAAACAAGATATCATCCAGCAATGTCTCTTTTCCAGTTTGGATTCACATAGGTAGACAAAGTTCATTGGGAAAGGGGGAGGGGGGCACAACTAATTGTTGATGCAAACCTGAACTAATTATTAATGAAAACAATAAACCTACCTAGAAGTGCCAGGCTCACTTTGAGTTCTGAACTGAATCAAGCGAGCTCTGTTGAACTCATTCGGCCACGCCCACAAAATGGTGGAATACTGCCTCATCCACAATACCAGAATTAGGCTCACAGCGAGCAAATGCTGGAAAATTGATATAGATTGGAATTTATTCCCCACTAATTTGCAGGAGGCAAGAAAAAGTTATTCTGTCTTAAAATTATAGTTTCTAGTAAACAGATTGGAAAAGCTATAAGTATGCCACCAACATCTGTATTAGCAGGTGTAATGATACTTACCAGTGAAGTGTTAAACAATGTGTGCAAGAAATTAGGTGGTGAAGCAACAAACCCAACTTGGATTGTGTTGGTGATGCACTAATTCAAGCAGGCTATTGGGGTTGTTCTATGAGTTATCCTCATTCTTAACTCAAATCAATATTTTTAAATTAAGAGGGTTGAGTGACTCGTATGAGCTAGCTATATTTTTGCAGCTCTACAATGGACATTCATGGACTCACACTACAGGTAAATTCCTTGCTTATCAAGATATCACTATACTGCTTTATACAATTTTCATTCAGGTGAGGCAAATTTCTCTATGGATACTATTCACCTCACTGTGGGTGGATTCAGCCAACCAGCTGTTGCCCGTAATCTCACTGAAATTCCTGAAAAAGGGTTTATTACAACGTTTTTTGTGGCTCTTCCCACAGCCCCTCTATTCAAAGTTTGATGGTCTGAAATCAGTGGACAAAATATTTGTTGCTAAATAGGTCAATTTTCATAAATAATTACTACTATTTTAAAAGATGGTCTTGAGGCACTAGATTTCTCAGTCTGTTGAAAAATTATCCTACAGCAACTAGGCAATTGTTCGTTGCTGTTAAGTACTGCAGACAGTTTGCAAGACTTATTCAAAGTTTCTTCATTTTCACCAGAAGGCTCAAATATCAGAGGTTGAGGAAAAGACATACATTTACTTTATTAATTTTTACAAGAGTTGGAAGGTACTATACTTATACTGATTTTTTTTCTAACATGATTTAATTTATTCATGTAGCATCAAAGTATGGAGGGTGATTAGTGCAAAAATTCGTTAGTTCATTTGAGTGATTAATTTTCCATTTGAATGATGACCATTTCATTTGAGTGATGATTATTTCATTTGTATGATTAATATTCCATTTGAGTGATGATTATTTCAGAATTATATATATATTATAGTCCTCAATTCAGTTGATAATAAGTTGATAAACTGTTAGCAACAACCCAATATGACTATTGTTGCAATATACATAGTTTCAGAATAATAAACAAGTTGATAATAAGTTGATAAGTTGTTAGCAACAACCCAATATGACTATCATCACAATAGTTCTCAGCATGAACTGTTAGCAAATTGAATTGGTTAAGTAATTGCTAGGGTTGACCAAAATATCCTTGTGAATTCAAAATGCAGTATCCCATTTTTGAGTTAAACTCTTCTTGTTCATTTGGAAAGTCAAGTGGAATCTTCAATGTCATTGCACATGTAGAAACACTTGGTAAACAACAGTCGTCAGAAAATATAATTTTAGGAACTATATCCTTAAATCCTAGTGGTGGAATCACATCTGATCCTGTCAGAAAAACCAAGATATCAGTTAATGATGGCATCTCTGTAGTCCCACCAGTTTCTGTAGTATAATATATAATAACATTAAAAATATAAAATAGTAATTCAGAAAACAAATCTATTTTTTATAGTAATTAATACAATTACAGATGGATATGTATATAGTCATATGAGACATATGGCTATAGACTTAGTGTAACAGTCCATTCATACAATTAATCACCTTCACAGGAAATCAAAAAGTTTATCCAACACATGGTCAGTTGTTCTTCAATAATTCTTTTGTTGCTTCCAGGAGCAGAAAGTTCAGCATTCCACATATCTTGGAGAAATGAAGCAGAAATGCATTCGACTTTATTGATGAAGAGAGGACGGAAGAGATTTGTATGACACTCAACAAGCATAGAAAACTGAAATGTTGATAAGCCACGACAGAGCTGCTCAAGTTCAGCCAGGCAGGAAAAAACTGTGTAATGCAGACACAGGGCAGACACAACCTTTTCACGATCAGAAAGTGACAAGTTAATATGAGGTTGGGTAACTCCACAATCAAAACGAAAACTGTATTCCTCACTTCCCATAATTTCACGAAAATCAACATCACTCTGTGCTGCATTAAGCTATAAAGAAGAAAGAGTATAATGAAACAGATATGAAACAAACTTTCTTTTGTCATACCTTTCTGATAGCATCCTGTATTTCTAAATCAGGTATGTCATCTATGGAAGGTTCAACATTTTCTATACCACCAATAATGTAGTCAATTACACATGGAGCAAAAAATGTTGGTGGTGGACCTCCATGAACAAATGACAGTGCTATGATTTTCCCTATGATGTAGTAGACATTATCTTGTAAAGCAGCTGTGTTGTGCTGTAATATGCGTCTATTTAAAGGCCCACTCAACACTGCACTGTTGTTTGCAATGCTTTTTAACAGTAACATGAAAAATTCTCGACGAGGACCACCATCATCAATTCCACTCTCACCAAGAAAGGTAATTTGAATTGGTTTTCTTTCATCAAACTTTCGTCCCAATGCCACAAGTGAGTCCTTCCATATATTATGCCGTCTGACGGTGATACGTAAAGGTTCAGAACTGTTGGAAAGGACACTTTGTCGATGTTTTAGTAAAACATTTTCCACTGATGACTCTTTTTCAATTCTACAAAAAGAAGCACAACATTTAATACATGAAATGTATATGCAAGTATAGTAATGATCACTTACGTTTCACTGTTACATGTGCTGGTCTGTTGAATAGCATCTTGCAACATTACATCATCAAAGTCTGAATCGCTGTCAAACAGTTCTATAAAATCACTGATGAAACAATTCAAGTCAATTTACCACAAAGTATCATCTCAATTACATACTTATAAGTTGTTGTGGTGCCCAGTTTTGATGACATATCAACTGAAGGTAAAGGTTTTGCACTAGCACCCTGATTTGAAAATGATGGGGTAGACGTATTCCTATATTACATAAAATTATTGAAATCATTATCAAATGTAACGATCATGTAAAAACTAACCCTTTGTCTTCAGATGTATCAGTTGTTATAGTCACTTCTGGTAATTCAAACGTATCATTTGATACAGTCACTTCAGGTAACTCAAATGTATCTGTTGATACAGTCACTTCCGGTAACTCATACTCATCTGAATCTTCCGTCTCCTTACCACATTTGGTCACATGCTTTCTAAGTTGTGGCAATGAGAACAATTTGGAACACTTTTGACAGAATTCCTCTGGTTCAGTACTGAAGACATCTTTTGATATGTCCTGTTTGAATTGTGATACACATAATAAGCCTAGATTTGTACTCTAATTATAACATGCACTACATAATTATGATTAATAATTTAACTTGACAACCAACCTTCAGAGTCTCCTCGGGTATATCACATTGCAATGGTCTTATGAATAATTTAGCTTGGCGTAAGATATCTTTCAAATATGGAACAGTCATTCCTGAATCAGGACTCTCAATTTCAATTAAATTAGTTTTGGAGTGGTCTGAAAGACGAAGAAGTGTGTACCCCCCACATTTCAAAAGACCAGGAAAGTGATCAATACAGACATCATGGATGTGCTGAGGACCCCCATCACTATCAAACACCAACTGTTTTAAGCCAAGGCCTAGTTTTGCCAAATGCATTTTTTCTTCAGTACTCGGATTCGTTTCTTGATCACACAGTCTCAAACACAGTACGTCCTTCTTCCAAGTTTGCTGTGTTTTCTTCTTTCTCTTTGTGTCTCCAACCACTGACTTTGACTGTTTTCGTTTTGCTCCAATTCTCTCCTTGGATTGAGATGCGTGACCAAAAAGTTTTCTATGTTCTTCATATGAAGTGAGTGCAATGGTAGATGGTTGCCTTGACGAAGAACCAGCATTAAGCATACGCTCCGTATTTGTAGATGTCTGATGACTATTACCGCCTCTCGTGGCAGCTATTCGAAGAGCGGTTTCTACAGCACCCAACAGCAAGCTCTTGGCCCTATCTAGATCGTCAGCCATGCTGTTTATTTAATTAAAAATTAATAAGGTTAATTAATGTTAATTTACTCTATTCACCATGGAAGAGCAATTATCTCAATACATTGAATTAATGTCTGAATCTGTGAGAAGGGGTTTTGCCGATTATGAAAGGAATAGAGACCCTAAATGTCTTGACAGACTGATTTTCCATGTCTCGAGACTCTTACACTGCCTACTTATGATTCCCTCATATCCCTTGGACTCCCTTACATCACTGGCCCAAAGTTTGGCAATTCTAAATACCATACAAGAAAGTTCACAAGGTACTGAAGTATTTACTCAAAGAATTGCAGTAAGTATTTCTGGAAGAAGAGGAAGGCCTTCATATGAAATAAGTGAAGAACAGCTGGAGCATTTACTACATATTGGATTTACATGTACAAAGATAGCACATCTTCTAGGTGTTAGCGTAAGAACCGTTCGATACAGAATGCATGAATTTGGATTGTCTGTAAGAGACCTTTATACATGTATTAATGATGCTGAATTGGATGGAATTGTAAGAGAAATCAAGCAAGAATATCCTTCATGTGGATATCGTATGATGTTGGGGTACTTAAAAGCTAGGGGAATTAGAGTGACTCAGTTGAGAGTCAAAGAATCACTTAATAGAGTTGACCCTGTTGGAGTTCTGTTGCGAAGGTCACAAGCTGTTCAAAGGCGTACATACAATGTTTTGTCACCTCTGGCTCTTTGGCACATAGATGGGAATCACAAGCTCATCAGGTATTTCTATATATATTCACTTGTTTAAAGTAAAAATCATAATCTCCTGTTTGGTGTAGATGGAGACTTGTCATCCATGGTGGTATTGATGGATACTCCAGAATACCAGTTTATCTTCATTGTAGCAATAATAATTGTGCCAATACAGTGCTACAATTATTTCAAACTGCTGTTGAACACTATGGTCTGCCTTCTCGAGTTAGGAGTGACAAAGGTGGAGAAAATGTTGATGTTGCAATGTTTATGTTGGAGCATCCATTACGAGGTCCTGGGAGAGGTTCCATGATTGTTGGACGTAGTGTCCATAATCAAAGGATTGAACGATTATGGAGAGATGTCTTTACTGGAGTTATAAAGTTTTATAAAGAGTTGTTTCTTCATTTGGAAGAGACAAGTTTATTAGATCCTGATGATGAGTTGTGTGTGTTTGCCCTTCATTATATCTATATCCCACGCATAAATCGCCTCCTAGAACAATGGAAAAATGCATGGATAAATCATCCTCTTAGTACCACTCATAACACCACACCAAATCAACTTTGGACAGCAGGTCTTCAACAGTTGTGTCGTATAAACAGTCTGATATCAACAGAATTTTTTTCTGAGGTGATAATTAATACAATGTACTGTGCAAAATTATTTATAATTATGACCTTGTTGACTCTATCCTCCTATTTACTCAGACTACTATAGAAGAGTATGGTATTGACTGGGAAGGTCCAGCACCTACTGACATGGATGAATCATCTGTTATGGAAGTCCCAGTCACTGAATGTCCACTTTCAGCAGATGTCTTTCAAGTTATGCTTGACTCAATTGACCCACTAGCTCACTCTAACCATAATGGCATTGATTATTATACTCAGTCATTGCAGTTTTTGAGACAATATGCACATCTTTGAAATAATTATAATAATTTTGTCAATACTTAAAAAATCATTGAGTATCTCAACAAATTCTTTCTAATATAAATAGCAAATTCTATTTGTATATGGGACATGATGAAAAGTAAGTGGAAGATAAGATGTATCAGCTATATATACCACGTTGGCTATTTGTTTGAATAACTGACCTAATTACACTATCACTCAGATAAAATATTTTTAACTCATTTGAATTAATCATTGAAATAGAATAATCATCACTCAAATGGAATATAAATCACACAAATGAAATAATCATCACTCAAATGGAATATTAATCACTCAAATGAAATAATTATCACTCAAATGAAATAATCATCACTCAAATGAACTAACGAATTTTTGCACTGATCACCCTCCATATCAAAGGGCACAATCAGTTTCTATATCACTCAGAGTGATCTGCTTGCCTTTGCCACAGGTGTATCATCTATTCCTCCAATAGGATTTACACCAACACACCTTATCCAAAGGCCAATACCTGCTGCAATGTGCTAAGTCTACCAATTGTTCCACATGTACATGAAAATAAAACGTGTTTTGGCTTATCTAATGCTATTGGCTTTGGACAGATTTAATAAAAGAGCTGTTGAATTGATGACACTATCTACAATTATCATTTATTTATTCATATGCTATATATACATTCATGATATAGAAAAGGATAATTATGATTATCAACAATTACCTATTCAGTACAATTATTGCAACCAAATTGCAAATGAGATCCAACAATGTTAACAACTTGTATATATGTACTCTTGTTGTATTGATGACAGCATTTAATGAAGTCATGAGTGCTCTGCATGGCTGAAATGTTCCTCCTGGAACTGTAACTGTAGGCAAAGTAAGATTTCGAGACTGTCCCACTATTGGGGTAAAAATTTGGCTGATTTTGTTGGTGAACAATTCCTTGTACATATAGTTGATTGGGTGTTTGATTATGCTCGCTAGACAATGAGTGATTGTTCCAACATTCTGTAAACACCTTCAAAAAATGATTTAGTCTTGGGATGTAAACAAAACATATCAATATCAATTAAAATATCTACATGACCATTTAATTCTAATTCTTGGAATGTAGAATAAAGGTAAGAACCAACAGACCTTGTCACACCCCTCTATAACCTTCTATATGTTCGTTATGTGTAGATGAACCTGTAATCACACTGGATTCAGACGAATGCTGTTCTGTCATGAATCTCCACACCTCTACATTTTTGCCTCCAAGATCAGAGTGAACATGTTCAGGTAAGCCATATTCTTCAACAGCTTCATTAAAGGCAACCATTGAATTTTAAGATTTGGAGAAATTCTATGTCTTCTATATTTATCTCAACACGAGGTCTTCCTACTGTAGACCTAGAGCAGACAAAACTATATCATAATTTTTTTATTGAATTGACTACTAACCTTCTTACTGCCATTTGTTAAAAATTTACTAAGCCTAAATTAACTAATTGTATAATTATAATCAAAGTAACTGTTTTACAAGCATTATTAGCAGTTATTTATAAATATCGATCGAAATCAACAGTTATTTATAAATATCAAACAAAGGTAACAGTTATTTATAAATATCGATCAAACATACAAGTGTAAATACTGCATAGTTCACTTTAATTTTGAGACATATAGAACATGTTTAGAGATCTTCTTTTTGTTTGTTATGGTGATTGGAAGTGTTTTCCATGGTCGGTAACACAATAGACCTTTTTCTACAATGTATATTTTTATCAGTGTGGTCCTTTGTTGAGCGATTGTGTATTTCTTTACCAGAAGACTCCACTGTCTAACGATTCTTCTCTTGAGGTGAACACCGTCAAGTGATCAAGTGTGCAAGGTACATATTAGTTACTGAATTGTTTTAATATGTTTATTATATCAGTAAAATGTGAAGTTTTTGGTAAATACAAAGGTATTATGTGGTGGTATTATGTTGAATTGTGGATGTAACGGTGAGGGTCAACTTTAGTAAAGCTCAAAACATGGCTAAAGCTCAAAACATGGCACTACACATTTCTCACAGAAGTAGATTTTCTCTTTTTTTTCTATTACTGCACACACAACAGGCTAACTGGAAGGGAAATGCCACTCTGTGAGTCTGGCTTGAGGAGGAAGTGATGTTCTCCGCTGACTGAGGAAGGATCCAGGATTGATGGTGATATCTATTCCATTGGTAAGTAATAACTGCTTCGCGGGTTAAGTATCGGTGTTGTTGTGACTGTCTGTATAAAATGTATGCGTTCACTATGGCTAACTCTAAAAGGTGAAAAGCAGCTCTTTTCCACCACTTTATAGTCCTATGATTGAATCCATAATACGAGAGATTTATATACCCCCTCCCATGTATGTGTTGTACTCATTGGTTTCAAAATTTCTTCAGTCCCATCATCAGCTCTTCTTGTTCGTCGTTGTTTTCTAATCATTTCATCATCATGTATAGTACTAACCATTGTCACTAATCTCTTGTCCTTCCACTGTAATGCAACTAGGCCATCATTCAAGTCCACATTTGTATCAGATTTCCCTGCTTCCATTCTTCTGGCATTCCCTGTCTGTCCGCTCTCACAGTCCCACAAGCCCCAAACCCTTTCTCCTTCAGTTTTTTGTATAATGTTGGGCTAGAGTAATAATTGTCCATATATACATCATGTCCTCTGTGTTCGAGACCTTGAAGAAGTGTGAGGACCACACTTTCAGTTGTCTTACTACTCTCCACTCTTTCCTGGAAAGGTTAGTGGAAATAAAAAGTATGAAATAAATACTTGTTATGTACACTGGCATAGGTGTACCCTGTATTTGAGTATGCCAGAACAAATGCTTTCATTCCCCACTTTGTGGGCTTCTTTGGCAAATATTGTGTGAACCATAAGCGACCCCTTATAGCTAACCATAGACTCATCTCTACCCAAACTGTACTTAGCCTTGAAGTTTCTGTCAAAAGAGGTCTCCTTGTATAGTGGGGGTTGTAGTTTGGTTGGGCATCTCTTTGGAATTATTCAAGTTCAGGTGGGGATAATGGATAATGCCCATGATTAGCAATGAAAAAAATTGAAGCAATTCCTTCACTTGAAATGCTTTTTTTTTCTATTCTTGTAGCCTTGATCTCGGTGGGATGGAACATTCTTGGAAATAGTCATCAGTATACCTATTGGTTTCTGTGACAATGTGTTGCAAGATGTCCTCAGTGACCAAGAAATTGAAAAAATCCTGTGGAGTGTTTCCTTCTCTAGTGACTGAGTTGTTCACACTTGTAGTTGCACTTGCACTGTCATTTCCAAGGCCATCACCAGTAGCAAACCACTAGTGCATCATCCTCAGTCTCATTTGTGTCCTCATTGTCATTGTTTTCACCACTGTCATAATTTATCCTCATCGTTTCCATCATCTCATCATCATCCACATATCCTTTGAATTCATCATTGTGGGCGTGTATATATGCCCGTCACGTTCAAAGGGTTAACATGTTGCCTAGCTAGATAGAAGACCTTCCCATGTGGCCAATGATACTAAAATCACGCTTCGTAAGTTCCAGCAAGACAAATGTTTACAATGCAGCCATTACAGTAACACAACTTTTGATCGGGCATTTTCTCATTACTGGCTCCTGCCTGAAAGAAGTGTACGATCTTTCCTCTAATCACAGAATCCTTTGTATTTATTATATTATATTACAGCCCCAAGATGCATTGGTTTTCCAAAGATTAAAAAGCAAAGACCTCAATGACTTTCTGGGAAAAATATGTTCCTACAGATCTTAAAACATTTACTTGAATTGTAATAATTACATGAATTACATCAATGAACGAAATAGGTGGACCTATATAGAAAGGCTTACACAGCAGCCACTACCTGAATTATACATAATTTCAAGCAGTCCTTCAATAGCGATTACCTCTAAACAGGATGAGTTGTGTTTCATACTCTACAGGTATGTATGTAATGATAGATTGCATATACCTTAGTAGAAACATATATAATATATATTATTATTATGTACGCATGTGACTTGGAAGATTTAAAATACTAAGTGATATTGGCCACATACTGTAACTAGTCTTTTCTTTTGAAAGCGGATTCATGCCATCTGTACATAAAGCAAACGAAATAGCTCTGGGATCACCTTCGTATTGTCTTTCGGGAGAATAAAGGTTCTTCCAAACAGAAGATTGATGAATGTCATGAACTACAGTTTCACCAGCTGAAGCATGCTGTTGTAGAAGCTTTGACAAACTTGGAATAGAAAACATTCTTTCAATACGAGGTAGTACTGGTAAATATTTAAAACGCTTCCGAGGTTGAGTGCTTCTATCTTTGTATCTCTGTTCGTCACATTTTGGACACTTAGTTAGATGTGCATAAGCATTACGAAAAATAAGACAATCATTACTGCAACAATCAAATTCTTTTGGTGTAATTAAATTTGGATTGATTTTTCGAAGAGCAGCTTCATAGGATGATGGCAGAGTATTATGTCGTGGCAAAATAAATGTATGAAGAATGTAGAGTAAACGACTCAGAGCTTCCTTGCTGATTCCAGGAAATGCAGCAAACCAAGAGAATAATATCGCTAAAGTGTTGATGACAGTTATTTCAGAGTTTGGATACGTTTGCTGGGTGTCACATTCTAGGGAAGGCTCATGAATGTAGTCTGAGATTGAATGCGGCATCTGTACATCACTGAAATCTGAGTAACTTTCTTGAGGCATTTCGTCATCAGATGTGTTTGAAGCAGTTTCATCCTCATCATCATAATCTGACTCCGTAGTAGAATGGTAATCACATGAAAATGGTTCATTCATAATTGGATACAGTAGCCCTCAATAAAAAGTTCCCGTACAGTAAACGTACTACGCACGTACAACTTGCGTATTACGCTGTGAGTACGCTATGATACGTACGTAGTTTGTATACGTTACGGTACGTATACGCCCACATTACAAATAATAATTAAAGAGTGATTAATTAACCCTTTACCGACTATAATTGAGTTTTCGTCTATGGAAATTTTCAACACTATAACTCTCATATTTTACATGTATAAGACTCAACATTCTAACTTGCTTTGTGGAAAGAAGAGTCTTTAAAAAAACCCATTTATGTAAAATTTATACTTTTCTATCAGCAGAAAGAGAGAAAGGCGAACGTTTGTAAGTATAGTAGTCGACGGGCAACGCCCACTTTTTGTCTAGTCTGTATAACATCTGAATTTTGAGCAACCATGACTTTTAACTCACTTAGTCATACAGAAGACCTTCTAAGAAAGCCATTGATACCAGAAACATGCTTCGTTAGCTGCAGGAAAGCAGCAAGACGAGTGTTTGAAACTGTAGTAGTCATCTGTAAGTCAACTATACTTCTGATTTCTGCCGTTATTTTTGACGGCCATCCAGAGCCATGTCGTCTACAAATCCTTCCAGATGAACTGTAGAGTTATAAATTTGTATATTCCTCGTCTGCTGCCTTCTTCTTGAAGTTTCTTGGCAATAGTAGGCACTCTAAAACCTTTACTGTGGTAGAAGAGAATCTGCTGCTTGACATAAACCATCGTAACACACTTAGTAGTTCTGAAAAGAACTTAAGAACGAAGATAGAAAGTAGATGCAGAAAGAGAAATAAACGAAGAATAAGACAGACCTAACAGAAACGCTAAAGAAACGAAATAAACCGCAGACGTTAGGCCTAGGCACGTGTCACTAAGGTGTGGCAATTATAATTTGACATAATTATGTACGTTACACTGCGCAATAAGTGCGTAGCCATCTACACGTAAGTAGTAATAGCGTAATACGGTAAGTAACGTAGCACGTACGTACTACATCTACGGTACGGGAACTTTTTTTTGAGGGCTACTGTACTTCATCTTAATGCCTTTTAAACGAATCTTGCTTATAGGAACATCATCTTCATCATCACTGTACAGTTCTTCAAGTTCCATGTCACTGGTATCCTATTAAAAATCATGATTGAGATAATAACAACTAGTACTATGGTCTTCATTATCTGTAAGACATAAATACAGATTATAAGACTATACTCACGCTGAAAGACAACTTTCTCTTTCTTTTATCACCTTCCATCTTGACTTAATTATATACGCTCATTGTGGGCGTGGTGCGAAGAAATGTATATAGACACGCAACGCAATGATCACGTGAACTCGCTTTTGAAAATGACAAAGATGATGGAAGTGTTGATACCATCAAAAAGAAAGGCTAAGGTTCAAATGACTGTGTTAATCATTGATCCACATGGTTAAGTGTTAGATTATGGAAGGAAACAAAGAAATGATGGAAGCTTTTGCTGAGTTGATCAAGACATGGAAGTGCACTAGTGATGAAAGAGAATCATCATCAAACATGGCTAATAAAGAGGAGACAGTAATAGATAAAGATCAGTCAGAAACGGAGTCATTTTCAGCTGAGGAATATTTGTCCAAAGACAGGAAGTCAAAGGCAAGGCAGAAGTTCAGGGTTAGTAGATCTTTCTGACTTTCAAGCCCAATATATTTCTCACATTTCATCCTAGCTAGCTTTATGTACTTTTGTATTCATATAGTACTTTGATTTCTGTTACCTTATAAGTATGGGGCTCGCCCCAAGTAGTATACACACTTACAATTAATATTCATAGCTCCCCCCTCTTACTTTCCTATGACAGCATGTTTTAAAGCGGGCATGCCTCGATGCAAAGGCTTGGATGAATAGAACATTAAAGAATTAGACCAGAAGCAATTGAAATACATTCATGATGAAGTGAGTTTCATAACAACCTGACTTGTCATATATTAGTGCTATTGTTAATATAATTATATTATATAGTATGAAGCATCATTCATGATATGGTTAGCTGATATTGTGATCATACTTTTCAAATTGTATGTAATCATAATCATGCTTCTGCAATCGTAATTATAATCGTAATCACCTTTTTTTGACTGTAATCATAATCATAACTATTTTCTATAATCATGTCTTCGTAAGTGTAATACCATGACGATTTCATACTTAAGTGAAAATATCATGTTATCACTGACTGATTTCATAATTGATCACTTTTATTTGTATAAATTAAGGTATACAAACAGTGTCCAGCTTTGCAACTTCATGAACACAAAATAGAATTTTATGCAAGTCTTTTTAATTGAAGCGAAGCATTATGCTCTAAAGGTAAAGTATACAGACATGAAAAATGTAAATGCTTATGTATGTTTGTTATTGTTTGTTAGACTGGCAAAATCACAAAAGAAGTTATAAAAAGAAATGTTAAACACAAGGTATGTAATAAGTATGTATGCTTATTCTATTCGTCATTACTTGTTTATACATGTAATTGAAAGGGGAAAGGAAAAGAAAGTAAATATGGTCATAAGAGTGAGTGTAAAGGAAAGAAAAAGGTTATATTATTTGTAAAACATTTCACTAATAATTCATATTACTTAATCAATGTACAGAGTACTGCTAAAGAAAGCTCATTTATCAGCGATATTCATGAACACGTATGTTGTAAATATAGATGTACATGTACATGATAATACATGTACATACAATGACTGTAAATGTATGCTATGGCTGCAATTCTGTTTACATATTAACGATCTAAGGAAAAAAGGAAAGAGAGTGGTAAAACTGGGAAAGTGAAGCAAACTATTGTTTCTGACTTTATTTTGTACTGTTATATAGAAAGAAGATAAAGATGATACAAGCACATCAAGTGATCTTGAAGACGTAAATTCATATAATCGAAAAGGTCTATTGATTACCTAAGCTTTTCTGTAATAGGTTTCAAACAAAAGTGATTATGAAATTAGTGCAATGGCAAATAAGAATGCCAATAAGTCATTAATGGAAGCATTGAAGGTATGCTATGCAATAATAATGTCTTTGTTTTACTTTCATACACAGGAGAGTGAAAGATCTGGAGCAACTATAAAGCCCATGTTTGAAATAGGGTATTAGTATTATATTTTTATCACTTCCTCCATTATATATATTTTTAAAACAGGGAAAGTGTAGTTGTTACACATAACAAAAGTGATCTATGCCTAGCAACTTATGTAAAGAACGTGAATGGTGGGTGTGTTGTCCTTATCGTCCGTTATTACACTACAATTATTTTTCCTTTTGTAGAAATGTATGCTGAGTTGATATTCAATTATTTAATTGGTGAACAGTGTCCAGATGTTGAACTTCCTTCACCGGTTGAGCAATCACCAATATTAGGGCGGTCTAAAAAATTCCTCTTTAGTGAACTTCAGGTAGGCTGTAATAGTATATTAAACATATTTAATATATACATGTAGTTGTTACCAAATACATTTTTGATATACAGAGTGGAGATATGTTTAAGTGGAAACAAGAAAAACTTAAGAAAAATCTGTCTGTAGGAGGATATGTGTATGGCGTTATTTCACCTCAACACAGTACTACTCTTCCACAGAAAAGACGTATTAAACCAAACAAAAAGTACACTGAAGACCATTATTTTTAGTTCTAAACTTGTAATTAATAGGTGTTAATATTTGACAATTCACTGATTATAGGTAATAACTCTAATTTTGTTCAAGTGATGTGTTTCTATTTATTCTTTTGAGTTATAGTAACTTTATGATTAATAAATCTTCATTAATCATTACTAATTTTGCTTTAAGATCATTTTCCAATGAATTTCAGACAATTGATTTACAGATGATTTTCATGAGGTTTTCAGTAGCTTTTCAATAGTTTTTCATTAGTTTTTAATATAGATTTCAGAAGATTTTCATATTATATTTCAGTTTTAATCTCCAGTTACTTTCAGAGACTTTTCAGAACAATTATCCCAGTAGTGAATTATAAGTATATCCAGTTTTTGAGTCAGCTAAAACATAAGCTTTCAATCCCACTTGTTAGGTTTTTTTGGTAGATACTGGATAAACCATATCCTACCCTTAAAACTCACCATAGATTCATCCACTGCTAGCTCGCGACTAGGGTTGTATGCAAATTGGAAATTGGATAACAGAGGTCTCAAAAGTGGCCTTATTTTAAATAGTGGGTCATAACCAGGTTCACCTTTCCTTTTGCCATTGAGATGTATGAATTTTAGAATCACAAAGAATCTATCTGTGGTCATTATTCGTGAAAAGCCATTTGTGCCAAAAGGCCAGGTTTTTACCCAGTAGTCCTCTATTCTGGGATAGTGAATGACCCCCATAATAATTATTATGGCTATGAATTATAGTAATTCTGTAAGATTATGTATCTTTTTCTTCCAGGTATGAAGTCTTGATTACCTGGGAATATCTGGATTTGCTCCAAAATGTTGATCAGCGTACAGATTTGTCTGAATGACTATGTGGTCCAAAATGCTATCAGTCATAAGAAGCTGGAAGTAGTCAATAGGTGTTTTGTTTGACATATCAAGGCTACAAGCTGGTCCTTCTACAAGGTCCTGATTTTGACTGGCTTCTCTTGAAAAGCATTCATTACTATCAATACCATCACTGTTCTCTGTCATCATTTCACCATTTGTTTCCTCAATTTCTACCTCTTCATTATCGTCATTGCCTTCATTTGCATCCATCACTTGCATCATTTCTGTTTCATCTACATAGCCATCAAATTCATCTCCACTGTCGATTTCATCTTCTGGTCCATCTAATAAGGAGGGGCTCTCATAGACCTGTGGTAACCTGCTGTAATAATTTTAGCACCTGCGCATATATATATACGCACCGCGTTCAAGCATGTTATACGCATGCGCATATATATATGCGCACCGCATTCAAAGGGTTAACCTAGACCCTTGCATACATTACGTACTGAATATTACTTACCCTGTTATAATTCTTCATCTAATCCTGATACATTGACATCTAACATGCAATCGTTAAACACCCCTAGATGATGTCATCAACAAGACTTTTTTCCAGACTAGTTCATCACTTAGACTTCGAAAGGTGGAAGATGACGAAGATGACGAAGATGGTAACAGGTAAGGCACAGCTATAATAATTACTAGTGATGCAGAATTTTCAACCTAAATAAAAATTATCACAGTGATAACAAAAATGCAATTAATGAAATAACCATGACGACACATTCCTGATGATGAAGAAGAAATCGTGAGATATTTTGGGTTTATGATCCTAATGGGTCTAGTACCTATACACTCCATATATGACTACTGAGAAAGTAATAAAATATTCCACTATTCACCTGTCGTAGACAAGATATCCTGTGATAGATTTTTGGATATACATAAATATTTTCATTTTGTAGATGACAGCTCCCCACCAGTGCATGGCAGCTGTGGATGTGACAAACTTGGTAAAGTTTGCCCAGCAATTAAATATGTACAACAAACATAAAGACGTCACTGTTGATGAGGCTTTGATACCTTTCAAGGGTCGTAGTTCTACGAAGCAATACATACCTGGAAAAGAGGATTTAAGATCTGAATGAGAGCAGATGTTACAAATGGATGTTTCCAAATTAGATGTTTTTGTAGGAATAAAAGGAAATAAAGTGGAGACAGGATTAGGAAGGACTGTCGTTTAAAACCTTACTGATAGATTAAAAAACCGTTATCATCCTATATATTTTGACAATTTCTTTTCACCAAAGCAAAGGTAGACAGCAGACTATTTATTAATAACAATTATATATATTCCGACACGTGTCAAGTTTGTTTATTTGTGATGGCCTTTCAGAAGCAAAGTAAAGGTAGACAGCAGACTATTTTTGACTGTTTAGATATGAAACTGATGAACAGTGATACAGCTGGAAAGTAATGATATCAGGACCACCAGGAGCTTATGAGGGGTGCCCATAAGCTCCTGGGACCACCAATGTTGATTTTAACAGTTGCATGTACAAGTTCCTGGCAAAGTTCCTGACGATGTCGCAATATAACTAGAAATGTCCGTTTATTAACTTCTTGGTTGTGTTATTCATGTCACTATTATTAATCGACACGCCCATCATGAATAAATAATTTTTTGGAGCGGTTTGCACGCCGATTGTCTTTTTTTTTAGGCCCAGGTATCAATTACGGTCTGGCTATGCCAATGAATATGTGTATAAAATGGTTATGGTTAGTGATGTAATGATTTTGTCTAAAACTTAGTTTTTCGTAAAGTTGAGAGTTATAGAACATAAAACTTGTTCTGTTACAGGCATTGTAAAGAATGGCATGTATTTGTCATAGTGGCAGAGAAAATGATTGTTTCTGTAACTACCACATTATACACACCACAATCACACACTTCATTTAACATGATATATATATACATACCTATTCTATCATTGTTAATAATAATCTACATTCATAACATAAATAGCTACTCATGTTGATAATAGTAGAGTTCTCACCATGTGCATATCACGCATTCTTCAGTATTGGTTGGCTCTCTTGAGACTCTACACTTATATCAGTCCTCCAACTATCTGCAGTCACAGCAAAAGGCAAATAGAGTCTGAGAAGCACACTTGCCATGTGCTAAGTTTTCGAAGGAAAAAATTTCGTCATTTACGGTATACGCCCACGCGTAATTTCGTAGCGAAAGTCAATTGTTTCAGGATCCTGCATTAAATAGCCTCATGATCAGATACAGACCATATGAAATGAGAATTACCAATGTTATTACCTGGTGAATATACAAGAAGGATTGTGCGTATCCCTATACATACACTTTGAACTTGTGTTATACAGTGATATCTTTTCATAGATCTCAATCCTCTTACTCCCTTCCTTCTCCATAGTCCATGATGCAGCCAGCACATAGTAGATACCAGTCTGGTTGCAATTAATTACTAGTTCAGGTGCTATCTCATCAATCTCCACAACAACTGTTCTTTCAGGGACACAAAGTTCTTCACAATAACTTTAGCTTTTTATTGTTGGTCTATTTACAAACCCATACAGTTTAGGAGATTTTTAGCCCAATATTTTGTCAAGGTGATAAGACAACCATTGCAAGCAAGCAGGCATCCTTACCGACACAAATTTCGGAGCACAAGCAATAGCTGTGTTCACTACAGCCAACAGAATATCATAGTTGCATTAATGGTTGTTTTCTTTTTTGGAATGAGTACGAACATCTCAATAAGTGTCCTGTATGTGGTGAAGATAGGTATAAAGATGGCGGTACCGAACCATGCAAGCGTTTCAAATATTTGTCATTACTTCCCCATATTTAAAGAATATATTCTATACCTAATTTAGCTAAACTGATACTTTTATTGCAGTACTGAGTATGTATTATTTTTTTATTTATTCAGGTGCAAGAGCATATTATGGATATTTAAGGGGAATACTCAAAGAATTTAGATAAAATGGTGTATCTTGGTCACAGAAGTTTTCTACCTCCGAACCATTCATTTCATCATGACAGACATAATTTCCCTCACAGAAAGGACCCAACAACACCACCAGCAAATAAAACCCAAGATTTTATTGACTTGAGTAACAAAAGGTATGCTAAAGCTGTTAACAAGAAGGACAAGACAGAAATTGTTCAAAAGTATGAACGTAAAGGTGAGTATGCTCCACGGAAGTTGCCTTATCACGACAGAATACTTAGTACACCAGTGGAACCTATGCATGTGGTGAAAGATGTAGTAGAGCATATTGTTCAAATGATTTCTGAAGTCATAAACATAGTGAAGGTACGTAATGAGAAAAAGTGTCATGGTCGGTTTCATAATGCATGGGTTGATCATCCTACTAAAAGATAATTACCAAAAGCTCCATTTTCCTTTTCTAAATCTGTGCCAATAGCAGAGCACAATCAATTTGTATACCATCAACGTTTGATTGGCAGTCTAGAGACTTATTTACATCTCATGGAATGAAATCTCACGAGTGGAAAGAAGTTGTTTGCTGTGGGATAATAAAGTATTGTATTCGAGGTATTCTGGGCTACAATCAATGTAAAACTCTTTTCAAATTTTGTGAATCTAATGTCACGACTGTTTTCATAGTAGGTTTTTTCTGATGATGTTGTCAGGAGCACTTGCTTGTTCACTTTCTGAACAAGCAATCACAGTGTTTAACAATGCCTTGTACCAATCTCAAACATCTACTAATTTTTACCACTCAGATGACGAGGATGTTCAAGTGATGATGACCTTGATATTCTCAGTTTTATCGAAGTCATATTCCTGAATATAGTGAGTTGTGCATGCGATACTCTGAAGACAGAAAGAAGGCAAAAGCCAGACATCAATTACGAAAGTTTCCTGCAATGCATTAGTGGACACCTACTGATAACGGACCATTATTGACACCACACGAAAAGAAACTATTATCAGGTCCACTAAAACGGGGTAAGATTTTAAACACATGCACTATTGTAACCCCACAACAGAGGGAGGTAATGTACAAATCAAGATTGTGTGCTTGTTCAAAGATGATTTCTTCTCCTGTTTCTGTTACAATCTCTCCACAAGTCACTGAATTTGGAGACATAAAATTTTTTAACCCGTCGTATACATTGGCTTACATTGATTGGTATACTGAGTATGAGTGTGATCCTGAGTCAGGATTAATTATCATGACTAATTCTTTGTTTCTAGTATGAACTGTTACAATGTCATTTATAATATATAGATAAGGGAACAATTCACTTTACTATTAATCAGAATACAACCAAAAAAAACCCAACCAAAATGAATGGTACTCATTCTTAGTCATCATCACTCAAGACCAGCTGCCTCTTGCAGAGTCATGTTGGGTTGTCTTCTTCCTCTTCTTTAACACCCTGGTGGAGTGTATTATATCCCATGCTTCTGGCATGGTTGAAATTGCGAGATGGGTCCTGTGTACTCTTCATCGTTCGAGGAATTGGTTGGCTGGTCACTGTCTTCTGTTTAGTATTGGTTAAGTCAGTTTGTGTACTCTTATCTACCATTTCAATTTCAGTTTGAGTTTCCTACTACATCAGAAAATGAACTTTATGAAACTTGTATATTACAGATTTAACTCACTTTTTCCATCTCTTTGTATGCTCATGTACTCCAATAGATTAAGTGATAAAGTTTCAGATCACTTTCAGTGTGTTTTGAGTTTTCAGATCATTTTCAGATATTCAACAATATGAAAAAATGTATCAGATCAAATTCATACTATTTTCATGTTTTCAGAAATAGTGTTAACATTAACTCCAGAGCAATGTACAAATTATGTATCCTTTTTTATTGCTTAATTCTTGTACATTACAAGTTTTCCTTGTGATTTAGGTTAGCTGCGAAATTCCCTCTTGACCAACTCATTGATTTGGAAGTAGCAGAAAAGCTGTAGATTTGTCAATGTTTGCATTCAGAGATGTAGGTTGAGGGGAATTATCACAAGGTGTGGTTAGAATTATGTTATAGAAAATACTTTGAGGGGGTGGAAGTCTCCTGTATTATAAATACAAAATGACACGAACCAAACCAGTAAAGCCTCTGAAAGATTTTTTTTAAACTTGTGCAGTGATTCTATGAAGAACAAGTAAGACACCTTAGATACTCCACAGCCAAACCAACGAGCTGGTCATTTTGAATTAATAGCTACTCCTTTTGGATTGTGTGCTATCTATAATTATACATAATTATCGTAATTCTGTTACAAACTTGTACAATACCAGTAACAAGAGGATACCTGGTTAAAACATTCAATATTTTAGGCCTTCCTCTTTTAACTTCAGGTGTGCCAAATGGTAGATTGAATAATTTTGCACTTGTTACATGTTTATTTAAAATACTAAAGTCTAGACATGCAATATTACACGTTGAAATTCCTGATATATGTACAAAAGTAAATCTAAATAAATGTTCCACTATCGTAAATACAGCTGATTTCTCATTACATTCATCATCACCTATATTAATGTAAATATTAGAGTTGTATCGATAACGAATTTTACCGATCCGATTATACCGTGTATTAGTTCACAAAGAAATTATCATTATCACTAATTATTTCGTCAATTATATTACCATTATTCGTTACTCATGTATTGTTTATCAATTAGCTGAAAATTGTTCTTAATAAAGGAGAAGAACTTCAGCATTTTCTGAAGTCACAAGATTTCTCGTCATAGAGTTCCCCAGCACATGAAAATAATCTCTCAGAGGGGATGCTAGTTGGTGGAGCAGATAAATACCTTTTGGTAAGTTGTGACAGCAGAGGATACTGCTTCATAATCTCAAGCCACCAGACGTAAGGCTTTCCTGTCTGAAAGTGTATTAATGGCTCATTTAAATACCTGGTAACTTCACTAGATTCCTCTCCACAGTCTCCATTACTAGCTCCAGATTCTTCCATCATCTCTGAAAATGAGTCCCAAAAGTCAGATGATTTTTATTATATTCAGTGCGACATCTTTTGGATGACAGAACATCGGTAAAAATATTCAATTAGTAGGCGGATTGTTACGTGATTAACGCATGTGCAGATTTCTTGTGGTCAATTAATAGTTTGTAGATCAGGAAGACTTCAAGAGTGTGTAAAGAGTTCTGACACTCCACATCTGAAAATACAAGGTCTAATAAAGGCTAACAAAAACTGGCATTCAATCTTTTTTTATAATACTTAATATTTTACTTTGTCAAGTAGGCAGGCAGCATAATTGTCGTGTAGCTGAACGTGTGGTTGTCCAGGAAGGAATGTTTGAATAGGTCTTTAAAAGAATGTGTTAGTGCACTGAGTAGCAGATAGGAACTCTCAATCCTGTTTTGATGATATAAAAAAACACACCACATGTATCTGGAAAGCATGCACCTGTAAAGCAAAAAAGGAAAGGCATCACAGTTTCAAAAATACTACTGGTAGTATCCTGCAAAATATAAGTAGACGCAGTTATTGTGGATGAGTGACCGTGTTCCATTATGAAAAATAATTAACCATCCTATGGTTGATGTTAATCAAATGCTTTAAAAAACATTATAACATACTAAAAAGAATCAAGGTTTTGCACTTGCATTTCCTATAACAAATATCACAACAGGAACACTGATCTGATCAAAGGAGGTTCATAGTTGTTATAGTCTCTAAACAAAAATTCCCAACAACAAACTTGTATTTCGCAGTACTCAATCATGTCTTCTTGAACGTAGCATTTATTAACTTAAATGTTTAGAATTACTGTACATCATAGCACCATAAAAAAATAATTCAGTTTATGTAGTAATTGATGTCCATTAAAGATCATCACCCATTATGGTCCTATGAAGTATTACGTTTTGTCTAATGCCGATTGGTTCCTTATGTTTTCTATGCACTCAACCAGTTAGTACAATTATTTTTTCAATGATTATTATAATTAGTTTGATTAACAAAATTAATGATTGTATTATCATCACAATCATGATGAGTGTTATAATTAATTATATGGTTACTGATTAACACCTTGGCGTTCCATGCCCATTCAAAGGTGTATAATATTAAGTAGTTCCTAAGTGGAATGTAAAGGCAAGCAGTTTAGTTTATATAACCTTCATAGGTCGGTCATCTCGTCAATATGGTGAAAGAGTCAATGGTGGGCTGACCTTGTCCAATACAATCAAGTCATTATGTGTAAGGGATAAAGTGGCTTTTATGGCTTTGTATTGCCAGAGATATGTCAGGTTTATCTGCATCATCAGTAGTACTAACTTGACTTGTTCCTGTTTCATGAAGAAGTTCAAGTAATGATAATTGTTGTAGAATGAAGTGCATGGTCATAAAGGATCCACAGTAACTTTTCTGACAATATGCCGCCTTCCCTTCTTATACTTGGGGAAAAGCTTGCTCTCAGCACACATTTTCATTAAAATGAAAAGCATCAAGCTGCAATCTAGTATGTATACAATGCTGATGTATGTGTGATGACAATTATATAATTTTTCATGTATCTGCATTGCATTCTTAAAATAGGATAATGGCACGTATTTTGGGGAAAAGTGAATCACAACACAGTGAAAAGTTTCCAATATTGATGTCTGGTATACTAGA
Organism: Petrosia ficiformis; assembly: GCA_947044365.1. Taxonomy (NCBI): domain Eukaryota; kingdom Metazoa; phylum Porifera; class Demospongiae; order Haplosclerida; family Petrosiidae; genus Petrosia; species Petrosia ficiformis. The sequence goes on from OX345636.1 coordinate 32,149,445, forward strand.
GACAGCTTCACAATATCTTTACAAACATTCGTGTTAGTAATAAGTTCACTTAACTTCTCACTGGCCTTAGTGCCTATAAACATAATAAATAATCTGCTTCCAAGGGCGTTATTATGTAGAGGAGCCACTTTTTCTTTCTAATCACCACCTTGTAGGACTCCATGTGCACAATTTAAAAATAATTCACTATGTCCTGTATGAATGTTGGTAAACATGATGTTCCAGGGAAAGGCACTTTGGTTTTATTTTCTCTCTATTACCACTAGATGTGGAGGCCACACTCCAGTAAAAATTATTTACAATAGCACACTCTTTCTGTTTGTGGCCAGTGCTTCCAATTTCTTTTGGAATCCTGTATATACCATAATCATGTAATTTACAAGTTATATTACCTGTACTACCTTTTGTAACATGCCATACATCATAATAATGTGTAATTTCTAGGTGCTCTTCCCTAAGCCACTTGTTTATCTGTTACCAATACATCTGCTTTTAAGTTGTGAAATTGAAGAAAGTTTAATACACGTAATAATCCTTCTTTCTCCATGTCATAACTACTGGCCGCTTCATAGCCTGTTTTCTTCCCCTCTATCTCTCCCTCTAGAACAAGACATTCTCTTTCTATCTCGTAACACTATACACCTCTTCCCCCTGCCGTGAGAGTTTCTACTTCCACGTTTAAATTACCATCACATTTTAAAAAATTAATTTAAAATGGGTGGAGTAGCAGCTACATAAGTTACATCATTGGAAAGTACGGAATTTGATGACTCAGCTGATATACAAGTTGTTGGCATTTTGTTTAAAAAAAATGAGAATACTAATGTAAGGACTTAAAATTTGGGAAAATTTACTCATGAATTAGAGGGTTAAACTACTTCAATGTATAGGTGCCACTGGGAATCATAACTAAAAGTGAAATTCGAAGCAGTGAGATGCTGGTAATCATGTCTGTCAGCATCAGTATGTTCCAGGTGAAAGTGTTATGCAGGGAGTAGATGATGAAAGAAAGGAGGTTTTGCACAGTTTGTGTGGTAGGATTGTGGATAAGTTTGTATGTAAACATCACTCATTTCCTCATCCTTGAAACATTTTACATCACCAGAGTAATGAATTGCTGACAGAATGGATTTAAAAATAAAATAAACTCTGTTTTCTGCATGTACATGAATATGTACATGAATATGAAATCCTTATGAGTTTCATATCAACTACCACATCATCATGGAACTAGAGCAAACATCACAACAACTACACTTCGTACTCATGTCACTGAAAAGTAACTCTTTTTGCCATTTGTCTTCATTTGTACAATTATCTTTCATACTTTGCTGTGTAGTCTGCTTTCATTCTTTTTCCCGTAATAATGTTGCAAGAGATAATTTCCCATCTCTCCCTGAGCGCCCAGTTTCTTGAAAGTTGTCAGGCATGCCAATGTGTATAATCTGCTGTACATCAGGGCAATCGATTCCCATCTCGAAGGCAACAGTACCAACAACTACCCATAGCTGAGAGGGTGCTGTAAACTTCTCAATGATGCAATCTTTCTGTGCCAGATCTGTTACACTAGTGAACATTTCAACTAGCCTATAACTATGTAAATTAGGGGGATCTTGTGGTTCACAAAATTCATCTCGTATTTCATGTTGAAAATAAAAATACAGCATAAAGTCAATAAAAAGTTAACGTGTCGACTTTGCAGTACGACCATAGTACGAAACAGATCACAGTTCTTTATTCCATGTGGAAGTAGCAAAACGATTGTCTTCACAAAGATGGGCGTGACCGCTAAAGACAGATGAGTTGTATCAGATTCTCCTGCCTTCACAGATGTTAGGAAAGGCTTGAAGCTTACTTCGCAGTTACTGGTGAGTATGTAGACAACTCCTCCAGTTCAGTTATACAAATTCAGTTTTCTTGGTGAATACTTGACGGTCAATTTTTCCGTTATATAAACCGTCCCGTAAACCGTTTATACGATCATTTAAATGAATATTTAGTTACCGTTTAAACTGAATTTTATCCAAGATTTCGCATGCTATGCAACATAGAACGTGCGTAGTACAAAAACGGAAAATTTACTTTTTTTGACTATACTGTAAATTTGTGCACACATCTCAAAGGAATGGGCATAAATAATCATTCAAGGCATTTGGAGACATTCTACAACTTGTTTTAAAGTGGTTTCCACTGATGTAAAATTCCCCACAATACATAATGTTCCTCTTCTTGCATGGAGAAATGGCAACTACATGGGAGTTGTTCATCCCAATTATAGTGCTAAGAGTTTTTGAAGCAGTTGCAGTGAGTGCCATGACGCACAACCTGTCTCCAATACGTAAAACAGACTGTCGAAATTGTGACCCCCTGTGTATGCAACATCATTTCACTAAAATAATTATATAATTATATTGAACTCACCCACCATTTCTTAATTGTTACAATGCACTTCATCTAATACAATACACTAATTTGGGCTGCAACTACAGTTGCAGCCAGTACAAATGGTGGTGTACATATGTCTCCGAACCCTTTCATCTTTCCGCAGAGGTCTGGCTACGGGAGACTGGGTGGGGACGGTTTATAATAAAGGTCAAATAAAAATCTGTGCTATACTTACTTATAAGACAATATTGAAATAGCAGAAAACAATCTTACCTTACAAAGAAATAAGTTATCATGTTTGTAACTCGTTAGTTTGTCTCTCATCACTGAAATTATCACTCCATGACCTTTGCCAAATTGACCTCTACAAGTCACAATTGAAGGAACGTTAATTAACGTTAGTTACAAACGTGTTTTTTTCTCTAAATTGTCTTTGCTCTGTGATTCAAACCAAAATGTCTATAACTTAGCAACCAAACATTGCAATGTAAAACTGATTGCATACACAGAGAGCTTTCAACAGGAATTTACATAATTTCATATCCACGATCACATATACTTAGGTATCACGAGCTTTAGTGCAGGTTTGTTTAGCTGTTAAATATATCGTCATTTCTTTTCTGCTGCTACATAGCTGACAATGAGTTGTCAGGAAGTGTCTGTTGGGTGGAAGCAGTGACCGATGATTGTGTGAATGAGTACTATTTACACATTCATCAGTTTCACAGTATTTAGTGAGCAACTCCCTTATTAATGCTACACAGAAATCTTTATGTGAAAGATAACGATTTTATTGCTCAGACATTATATATAAAATGTAAGCATTTAATAACAACAGCCAAGTCGAGCAGATGGAAAGCAGCTCTTTTCCACCACTTCATAGTCTTATGGGTTCAGTGGTTGAACCCATATTATAACAAGAGCTGATTGCTTATATCCATAAATATATAAACATATTCCACCATTACAGGTTTCTGTATCTCTTCATGTCCCCCATCTGCATCTGTAGTTTTTCGTCTTTTAGATGTCATGTCAACACTATGTATTGTGCTGAGCATGGACACAACCCTCTTGTCCTTCCAAAGAAGTGCTGTGTGAGTGTATTTGAATTTAATATCATTCTTTCCACATCCCCTTCTTTTCACACTATCCTTACCATTTCCTTTCCACTCCTCACTGTCCCACATGCACCTATACCTTTTCTTTTTAGCTCAATATACAATGAAGAAGAACAGTAGTAATTATCCATATAAAGATGATGTCCCTTTCCCTCTATTCCGTACAACAGCCTCAGTAACCATTTGCTCTCTGGTATCCAGTGTTTCCTCTTTCGTCAGAGACAATTTATAATTTTAGTATTAGTAATTGTTATTCATGTAGCATACCTGTTTACAATCTCCCTTATCATCGAGTCATCTAGTGAAAGCTGTTCACATAAGGTCCTGTATATAACTGTATATACAAGCCTGTCCTATAATGCCTGTATTTTGTATAAAAGAATCATAACCCAGGATTTCTCTTTTTGATGTGTACATTTTGTTGTTGTTTAGATGAAAGAATGTTAGCAGCAGTGAGAAGCAATCCCTAGTCAACAATTGTTGTTACAAAATGGTCAAGATGTAATGTAATTCAATGATTCTCGGTTTTCGTCTAGGAACTGAACATGGCAACTTAGTTGTATTATGGCAAACCTGACTGCTACCATGTGTCGAGGTTTAATTGCATGGTTTGCACAAAATTTGTTGACACTATCAGAGAGTCACGAACCTTTAGCTCAGCTTTCATAGAAGGCTCAACTAACCTTCGAACATAGAGTTTCAAGGAGCACGTTAAGAGTGACCTGCATGCAAGAGCTATACTGTTTGAAGTCTACCAATGTGTGTCATTATGCCCCTATTGTATCGAGCTTTGTGCAGGATAGATGAAGCAAAGATTAGCAGAATGTTTGAGATGGCCAAAGAAGGTATAGCAAAATGAATTCTCTCCCCCGACTGGAGGAAAGACATGGAGCCAATCTTGGACAAGGCTACAAAATGACCTGGCATGTTCTACTTTTGTAGACTACATAGCTATGATCTTGTATGTATGGACTTATAACTAGTGTTGTCATGAGTATTCAATCAGTCTTTCTTTTGTGTTTTCAAAAACATGTATATGAAAGTAATGTTAGATCAAATGCTTGAAATTTGTGACAAGCTTTGATATGCATGGCATAATGTCCCGACATGTGAAAATATTATTAAGAGCACTGGCGTTAGTTGATATATCATCTTCAACTGAATCATTTTCCCAAAATCTTTTATTAAAAGAGCCATTATTGTCCATTATCATGTTGTGTTACTGTGTCCATTTCATCATCAAAGTTTTCTGCACTATCGCATTCAAATACCATGTCCAGAACTTCACTTGTAGAAAACCACTGACAACTAAGCAGACAACAGGGAGGAGTTGTGGTAGAAAGTTAACATGTATATGAGTTATGCTAGGTTCGCCTACTCAAAATTAAAGGAAAATTACGCATTTCATGATTAAAAACGCAATCAATGTTTAGAAAACTCACGTGAAAAATCCACGTTCAGACCGATGTTTAGGAAGTGGAGAGCACTACACACCAGTCAAAATTTACCAAAGGGATCGATGGTTTAGATTATTATAATTGTTGTAGGGGCGTGGTCAGAGGGGGGCCCATGTGGCGCGTGCATGTGGAAGAAGAGAAAACATGGCTTGCAAACTACCCATTGATGACATTACTAAAGCTGTCTCAGGAGCAGTTTCATCAGCCCTTTCCAAAATTGAGGATGGTAGCAGTAGTAATAGTTCAATGCATTATCGATTAATTTAATCCATTCTCAAGAAGTAGTTCCAGTATCTGCTTAGTGATGAACCCAATGACAAGCTGTCCATCAGGTAGTTGATAATACAAATTTGGCCATAATTTTCTTAACTAATTTCACAAGACTTCAACAAATGAATTAGACCTCAACAAATGAATTAAAGAGGCTCTTCCTTTTGTAAAAACATGTTAGCATGTGTGAAGGTAGGCAAAACAGCTTAATAAAATAACAAATATTATTTCAGCCTCTGCAATCTAGCTTTTGAGTGATCATTAGATAAAAAATACGAGTTCAACTGCCTTGAGGATCTATCTACAGCTAATTCAAGACTGAGCCATCTGGTAGACACGTTTTATTATTGCAGCTGATAACAAAATGAACAGAAAGAACTTAACCCATTTTTCTTCTTTGTAGAATCATTGAATAAGTCGACCACATTGAAGCTAGTCTCAGCAGTAAATGCTTTTTGTCCAGAATTATGAATAATATGGCATGGACAACCATTGCACCATTTTTTTGTAGTACATGTGTTTTATTGAATTACATGTACCAATTTTCACTGAAGTGTTGTCCACTCCACATAAGGTGCAATTCAACCATGGGTTTGAAGGATCTAGAAAACTACTAAGCCTTGTGTCAAAAGTATTAAACAGGGCTTCTGCAGTGGAAGAAAGACAGGTACACATCCAAAAACATGGTCGTCACTTTATTATGATTTAAGTCATAAATCCAAACGGTGACAGGGTTCATCTTTTCCAGTTCATTATCATTGGAGCCATCAATAGATATGAAAAAAGGTTGTATTTTCATTTGTTCAGTTAAACTATTCATGAAACTAAGGGCAACAGCTTCATTAATCATACATGTAGCTTTAGTTGCAGCAGAGTGGTAGGCTAATGCTAGTGGTATATTTGAATGTCGCCAATACTACCATTTTCAACTGTGCTTCAGTAGTTTTCATACCTTGCTCAGACTGTAGTGACATAGACTGAGCAATTGTAGCCTGTTTCTCCATAGATTTTGCCATGGCTATGCTTAACCACATCCTGCCTTCCGCATGTTTCCACAGCTAATTTTTTTGTCCACAGATATAGCATCTATAGCTAAGATAAGATTATATAGTATTGCCTTCCTTCATTTATGAACGCACATTTGTCGTAGTAATTTAGTGAATACGTTAAAGTGACGTAAGAGTTGTAGTTGTAGATTGGGTTATGTCTGTGGGTGCAAAGGAAAGTCTTTTGTCTAATATATTAAGTTCTTCTGTAGTCAAAGTCCTGATACTGAGGTTGTGAAGTGTCAGGTTAGGTGGTGGGTGAGTGGGGATATGGCCCATGGATAAAAAATGCTCCATTTTATTTATTTTTTGATAGTTTACCTTGCTTTCTTTCTCTTTCTGTATTGGTGTCTTTGTTGTGATCTTGTCTTCATTCTGGTTTGTAGTTCAGGTAATGGGGTATGATTTTTTATTCCATTGTCTGTAAGGAATGTCTAATAGAGTCTTGTTATATTTTCTGGTGAGTCTGAAAGAGAACTTACATATTGTTCTGTTGTACATTAATCTTTCTTTGTGTCATTCAAAGGTAGTATTGTTGCTATTCATGACGCCTTTGAGATGTTTGTTGAAGTTTGTGGTCAGGAAGGTGTTGTTGGTATTTCTTGGGGATGTTCTTGTTTGTTTGATTATGCGTTCAAGAGAAGTCAGTATGTCAAGATGATGTCAAGATGATGTCAATATTCTAAGGTTTTTTCTTTTACAAAGTTTTCCATGACAAAATACTATTGTATGAAAATTGTAAGTATAGAACTTGAGGTACATGTAATTATAATAATTTTTAGGCGCAATTTCAAGATGAACTAGTTGAAGCATTGGCCTAAGCTAATATCTTGTGGATAAATAAAGGAATGTTAGAGAGTAGCACTGCTCACAGGCCTCTGTTGCTCAATTCAAGGGATTAGATGTTGGTGAGTTTCAGGTATATAGAGCACTGGCCTCTTATCTTAGTTATGCCTCTATGTGTGACCTAGCCGTAGCCCGGCACACAGTTTATAGGTCTTTTAGCTGAGGACTGCATCATAGTGACAGTATGTGTTTAGAAAAAAAAGAGAGTGATACTCAGGTGTTCAACTGAACAACCAGACAGACCTCTCACTGATCAGGAGGTAACTTCTCCCAACCTGTTGTTAGCTACGGAAAGGGCGGAGCCACTCCAAAGCAGGAGTCCAGAGCGGTAGTACACATGTCAACATGCATGTTATGTTTTTGTTTTTGTTTCTATTTATATTGAACATTCATAAATAGGTCTGGCGTATATTAACAACTCTCTTACTGTATTTGTATATGTGATAACTTGAGTAAAATCTTTATTATAAAAATCACTACTGGTTATAGCATACATAACACAAATCTTAATTACTAAAAGGTAAAGAGCAGAGGCTCTTACATAGACATAGTTACAAAGATGATATGCACCAATAGTTACAAAGAAAAGGACAAATACAACCAAATACAACAAAGAACAGTAGACAACCTAAAGGTTTGACCTATGACATGTGTAATTAGAATAAATACGTGTAACGAAAACAATGTCCATAACTAACCACATTTCCTCTCTCGTAAGAAGGAAACAGAGAGTTCAATAAGTACATCTGTCTGGTGGATGAGATTCTCGAGTTGAACGACGTAAAGGTGGAGGAGATTCTGATGGTGGTATAGAATGACCAACTCATTACCAGATGGAACTGATACATCTGTAAGATCATCAACAGGTTCATTTCAAACTTTCTTTCTCTAGCACGACTGTCGTGGTATATTTTTTGATTAGCTGTTTACGATCATGGTATTCTACCTAAGAGAAGCTCAGCTGGGGCAACAACACCTGTTGTTGAATGAGGTGTGATCCGGTAACGGAATAAAAAGCGAACAAGCTGAGTGTTAAGATTATCAGGTGAATACTTCTTCATACTTCCTTTTAATGTCTGCACTGCTTTTTCAGCTAATCCATTTGAAGCTGGATGGTATGGAGCAGATTTAACATGATTAATACCATTGTTCTTCATGAACTCCTGAAACTCAACACTGGTGAATGAAGTTCCATTATCCGTCACTAATACTTCCGGAAGTCCATGAGTAGAAAAGATTGATCGTAACTGTTCAATAGTCACAGAGGATGTGGCAGACGACACTGGCTAAGTTCAAGCCACTTGCAATATGCATTAACTACGATCAGGAACATTTTCCCCATGAATGGTCTAGCATAGTCAGCATGGAGTCTGGTCCAAGGGCGTTTAGGCCATTCCCATGTAGCAGGTTGAGGTTTATGCTGGTGTTCCTGACAAACATCACAGTTTTTTACCTTCTCTTCTAGGTCCTTGTCCATGTGTGGCCATCAAACGTAACTACGGGCTAAACCCTTCATCCTGGATATTCCTGGGTGACTATCATGCAGTTGTTCCATTACTCGTGTTCAGCCTATAAAGGGTATGATGACTCTGTTTCCCCATAATATGCAGCCATCCTGAATGCTGAGTTCATTTTTTGTATGTTGATAGGGCTGCATCTCTCGATCATGAAGTACAAAATCTCTTACTTTTGACAGCACCTAATTAGTGTTACACTGACTGGGGAGAATTGGAGAGTGTTCATCATGACTAAAATTGTTTCTCCTGGAACTGGAATGTTGGCTGGGGCTTTGGGTAGTGGTAGACAACTGAGTAGGTCTGCATTCGAATGGTGCTTTCCAGCTTTGTAGGAAATTGTGTAATCATAGGCTCCCAGGGTCAAAGACCATCTCTGGATTCGTGCAGAAGCCATGGCAGGAACAGCATTTGACTCCTTAAACTAAGGGTTTATGATCCAAGAGTATGGTGAAGTGTCAGCCAAACAGATAATGGTGAAACTTTTTCACGCCAAAAATAATAGCTAGTCCTTCCTTCTCCAACTGTGAGTACTTCCGTTCAGCTGGTGCTAGAGAGCGAGATGCAAAAGCAATTGGCTTTTCCTGTCCATCCTTCAATCTATGTGAGAGAACTGCACCAATACCATATGGCGAGGCATCACAGGATAGAAGTAATTCTTTATTGAACCAACAGACAGTCGGATGTGAGCAGAGATGTCTTGCTCAGAACTCCAAAACCACTTGATCTGATTTTGTGTTAGCCTGTAAAGGGGGAAGAAAATAGAAGACAGATTAGGTAGGAACTTGCCATAGTAATTCACTGGGGCATCTCTTATAGCTTCAATTTTATCATCAGTTGGCTGTAAGCCTGTGGCAGAGATTTTGTGTCCTAAATATTCCACCGATGGCGCACATTTTTCATGTCTGAGATGCAAACCTGCCTTCTCCAAATGATCAAGAACTCCTTCCAAATTTTGGAGATGTTCATCCTCAGTCTTGCCAGTGACCAGAATGTCGTCAATGTATACACAAACACGAAGTAACCCCTGTAAGATACTTTCAATTCTACTTTGAAAGATAGAGGGAGCTGAAGCTATACCAAAAGGCAAGCGATTGTAGTGATTATAGACCCTTGTGGGTGTTAGTTGTTACATACGTTTTGGATTCATCTTCCAGAGAGATCTGCTAATAAGCATGAACCAAGTCTAATTTTGAGAATGATGTCCCTCCAGCGAGTGATGCAAACAAATCCTCGATTCGTGGAAGAGGGTAAGTATCTGTTTATGCTACTGGGTTTACAGTGACCTTGTAATCCCCACATATACTAACTGGTCCATCCTTCTTCACAACAGGCACAATGGGAGCAGCCCAATCTGAGAACTGAACTGCCTCTATTACTCCATCTCTAATTGGTCAAGTTCTTGCTCCACTTTGTCACGAAGGGAATAAGGAATTGCTTCTGGATCTATGAAGAGTTTTGCTGTTGTTCCTTTCACTTTACCAAGTTCATTTTGGAAAACCTGGGGATGTTGATCGAACATTTGCTGCAATTTCGACTCTGAAATGGCTCTCACATGATTTAGCTGAGTCCAATCCAGTCTGAAGTGTTGCAGCCAATCACAGCCTAGGAGACTATCAGAAAAAGCTGGATTTTCTGATAAAGTAACATCTACCTCGACTGATCCTTTCTCCAGTATAAGTTTTTAATTTTTTACTTGAAGCTTGTAGGGGTGGGGCTCGGTGTTTTGGCCATATGCTTCGATAGGTGGCCCCATTAATGATAGATAGGGTGGCTCCCGTGTTTTATGTCTTGCTGGAGTGGGTTTTTGGCTCTGCAGACTTTTGCTATATGCCCAATTTTGTGGCAATAGTTACAATCTTCAGTCTTAAATCGGCATGTATGTGATGTGGGTGTGAACCTCCACATCAGTAGCAGGTTGTTTGATCGTGAGGTTCGGGTACTCTGGTACGGTGATCCTGTGTTTTTCATAGTTGGTGTACACGACTGAACCCCTGCAAATCTTCAATTTGGCGTTCAGCTGTTTCCAAGGCTTGAGCGATTTTGAAGGCACTCTTAAAAGTGAGCTCTTCCTCTGACAGTAGGCGTCGTTGCCAACGTTCATCAGCAATACCATAAACCAGGCGGTCCCAAAGCATTTGGTCGAGTGTAGCTCTAAATTTGCAGTGTTCTGCAAGTTTATTCAGCTCTGCCACATAGGTAGCTATAGATTCGGAAGGACAATGCATCCGAGAGTTAAAAAGATAATGCTGAACAGTTTCTGATGGAGGTGGTTGAAGGTGAGTAGTCATTAGTTTGCCAAATTCGACTTGTGTAGGCACTCTAGGTGCAAGAACATTCTTTATCAGCTGGTAGGTGGAGGAACCACAAACACTAAGGAGGATTGCATGTTGCTTGAGAGGACTGTCAATGTCATTAGCTGTGAAGTATTGCGTTAATCTTTCTATGTATGACTTCCAGTCTTCTTTGGAGTTGTCGAACTCCCCGAGATGGCCATATGTAGCCATAGATCCTCATCGCCAATTTTGTGATAACTTGAGTAAAATCTTTATTATAAAAATCACTACTGGTTATAGCATACATAACACAAATCTTAAATACTAAAAGGTAAAGAGCAGAGGCTCTTACATAGACAAAGTTACAAAGATGAGGACATGCACCAATAGTTACAAAGAAAAGGACAAGTACAACAAGTAATAAAGAGCAGGACATTATACAGTAGACAACCTAAAGGTTTGACCTATGACATGTGTAAATTAGAATAAATAAGTGTAAAGAAAACAATGTTCATAGCTAGAAGTAGATTACCACAGTATATTTGTATAGGTCCAGCAATACACTATAGATAATTTGAAACAATTTGTATTTAACATTATTTTAGATGCAAGTAGATACACATACCTGACACATCTTCCTAACAGATACCATGTGACTTGTAACATGTGAGAAGTTATATGCATTACGTTAGGAGGGTTTCTACCTACTAAAACTTCTCTATTCAAATGAGAGTGTTGGTAATGATTCTTTTTATGTCTTCTTGTGGGAACTGTTGTGTTAGGCGATATATGTTTTCATTAAAAAGATGTTCTATGCATTGTTGAAGATAGTCGTGTATTTAGTGCTCCAATTCCAAGATTTTTGTCATCTGGTTTGATTGCGATTGTGCGTCTTGATCTGCAGAGTTTTTTTTTATGGTGGTTTGCTGTTGTTTTGTGAGGTTGTGTTTATGTTGGGGGACTGGACTGTTCTGACTCAGATTCAGGACCTCGATTCTCCAAATATGCAAAAGTCTAGTCTGCTGTCATGATTGTTTAAGATAGTGGCTTTCAATTTTCCCATATATCCCGGACTGTCAGCCTCAGCTGATATTATGGCCTAATGTTTAACATTTTAAAAGAGACTTAATCTTTTACTGTCATGTTATTCTCATATCTACTTTATAGATCTAGAAATGGTTGAGTTTGAGAACTTGCATCATATATCTATTTGATAGGTCTAGAGATAGTTGAGTTTAAGAACTTGTAACTTTACGACTCGGGTGCATTTAAATGATTATTTTGAATTAAATCTTGATTTTTCATACATATTTAAGTTGTGTTTCAATATCTTAAAAATAAAAATGTTCTTGTAAAAATAATCAACAATTATAGTGGGCAATGGGCACCCCCTCAATCAAAGTTTCATAAAGGAAGTGGGTGATTTCATTAGCCAGTTTGAGCTAACATGATTGAAATCTATAAATTTGCTTTTCAGTAGTTATAGTTTTAAAGCAATTTTCTTAAAATGCTCTTTATCAAGCTTAATTAGCTCTCATAAAATCAACACTTACCTGTTTTCATCAGTTACACTGTAAAATAACACTTGGCCATTGTGGTCCGCTGATCTATGCTTATACTGTGATTGGTCAGCCCTCACAAGACCACAGACTACAGACTACTAGTACGAGGGATAAGGTACTCTGCTATAACAGCTGCTACTGTTAGAAGAATTCATGATGTTCAATTAGTATAAGGGAGTGTAAATGGAAATAAATTTGGAGAATTTGTGGAAAACGCTCTAGTACCTATTTTACAGCCATTTAATACTTACAATAATAACTCAATAGTCATCATGGATAATGCCTCAATTCATCATGTAGATTATGTTACTAGACTAATACTACAAACTGGAGCCTTATTATATTTTTTTAACTCCCTACTCCCCTGACCTAAACCCTGTTGAACTTGACAGGTTATTTCAAGTGTCATTTTCACATCGCATTCCACTACTGATGGCAGAAATGCAAGACACTGTCGTTATCAGTATCATTTAATCATCATCAATAAATGAAATTCACTATTATGTCAAGGAAAAGTTCACAAACATTAATCAATTCAATCTCTTTAATAATGTAATGATAGATTGCTTTTCAGAAGCAAATTCCTCATCAGTAATGAAGCTTTGTACCTTTAAGTCACTTATCTCTGTATAACATTTGCAACAACACTCTGTCCTTTTTAAATGGACTCACAGGCTTCTTGAGGAGTAGTTAATACTGCTGCAATTGAAGTAGCAAATTCAGTCAGTGCTTTTGTCATACCAGTACTGTCACTTCTTTTTCAAGAATTACCACCTCCATCACCTGCTTGTTTATACATAGAACTGGAAGTAGGAGTATCAGTATTGGAATACATTTGATTAGCTACCATCTCTGCCCAAATACGATTAGCTACCCACCAGATTGCATGTGCGATGCAGTTATGGGGGACACCCCCTTTAAAATTTCCCCTGTACTCGTTATTTAGGCCATAGCCAAAAAAAAATCAACTGTTTTATCCATTTTCGTGGACTTATGCCTGATAACAGTTACAAATATTTGGAGTGGTTTCCAATGCTAGGACACACTCCAAACTGTGTAGGGTCAAATGTCACATAGATGCGACATCAGTGCTCTAAGAGTTAATATTCTTCTTTTCGGTTGGTCACATATTTCAAACAGTGCATTCCGCGTTAGTTTATTAATGTTCTACTAAGCACTAAGCAGAAATCGCGTATTGTGTAATACATATGCTTTATTACTCTGTATTGTTGTTATGACAACTAATTGTATAAGTAAACGAAATCTTATGTGTGGAGCCAGAGGAAACTTACAGCTTCTGTAGTTAAACTAGGTATGTACTTAGTTATAAGGGAGGTAATGATGTATGGAGGATTTGAAACAGTTCTAAGATAGTGGGTTGTTCACTAGCATGAGCAGACAGACTTGATGGAGAAGACGGTTGATGCCCAACTTTCTAGAAAGTGAATGCTTGTCCTGACTTACCTGCTAGGAATAGCTAGCTATAACCTACACTGTAGCTGGAGGAGACTTCTAGCTTTTGTAGAATCACTTCATTTGGAGTGTGCATACAACTGTGTAGACCAAATATCAAGCAACAACAAAAACAGTCAAAATCACGAGGTAATTTAGGAATTCATCTGATAATGTTGTGGTTTTTTATTAAAAACTTTATGTTCTATAAATAGGATTTCATTTATTTATAAGATTAATTGTCATAACAAACAATACAGAGCTAATAAAGCTACCACCACTACTACCACTACCACAAACCTAAGTTTGGAGATATTCCCTTCTGGTTACAGAGAAACAGTAATATGATTCCTCACATGCATATGTGCATTCAAGTAATTGTACAAATTTTCTACTGTGACTTATATGGTGCATTATAATTATAACGATTTATGAAATTAGCATGGTAATAAGTATATTATTTTCAATTGTAAATATAACATTTTAGATTAATACTGAACTGCACTTTATACCTATATAACTGCAATCTGTTAATTGCCACTTAAATAACTGTGCATACCACAATGGCTATAGAAACGAAGGCAGCTTTCCTACTGAAGTTGGAAGCATCAAGGATGAGATATCACAACCACAAAAAAAAAGCAAAGCACAATACATAATAGATTTGATGCTGAATCTAGAGCCACTATTGGTCAATGTATGAAATTGTATGTTATTTGTCAGCACACGTAATCAGTATATGTAATAACATAGGAAATTCAGAATAAATCACGAGTGTTGGCAATTAATTGATACATTACCCTGTTAAAATATCTCCTGAGTTTTTATTTTTTTCTGAACACATCAATGGTTTTGCAAACTCAAAACCATGTATTTTGGCTTCGCAAATACATGGTTGCATAGATGAGTTTGCTTTAAATAGTTTTAATTATCATTAGCTATATACAATCAAGTATTATCAAACAGAACTACCATGACACCTCTTATGCCATACACATCTAACTGAATTCCAATGATTTCAGTACGAAGTTGCTCGGGTAACTGGTAACCAGGTGTTCCTGCAAGCAGTTGCTACATTGGATGTTTCAAAAATATACAGTATTTGAAAAGTAAAAGATTAAAAACATATTGTCCTTTTTGGCCAACGTAGTCTCCATGTCTGTGACGATTGCTAATCTAGTGATGGAATATGTGGAAGAAACACCCCCATCATCCTTTCCATCTACAAAACCATATGTTGATGACACCTATGCAGCAAAGGTTTGTACCAATCTTTGTATAGCTCCATTAGTCGATGGATAGTAAGGTGCTGACCTGAAATGCTTAATACCATTATTTCCCATTATTTCTCCTATACAATCTGTTCTGGGAGGCCACACATACCAAAGAACTGTCTAAGAATTATCATTTCCCAAGCCTCTGGCCGTTTGGAATGAGAATCCATCATTAGAAAGTACATCTTGCCACATATAGGCCCTATAAAATCAATATGTACCTGCTGCCATGGCCAATCACTGTAAAAAATATAGTGTGATACACATCATATTTGGTGTGTAACAGTTATCCCAGCTGGTGTACTACATAATGTGTGTGCACTACAGTGTTATGCACACACATACCCACTGGTCTGTCCACACCACACTAATCATGGTAATAGTGTTCAGTAATAATGAAAATTACAAAATGGTATATGAGGTAACAGTATAATCAACACATTGACAGGCAGAGCTGTCAACCATTCAACTTTGAAATGAATGAGAGCAGGCCTCTTCAGGTGTGACACATGCTCATGATTATAATATTAACTACTATTATGTCTAATAACTCTAATTTATTATGATGTTAATTAATGACGTGATTCATAATTTTAATTTTAATTTAGTTTTTGAGGGTGTGGTTTTGGTCACAGATCATGATGATGATGTATGAGACTTGTTGTAGTCCACTACTGCTACTATCTATATCATCATGCTGTTCCAGGGGCGGATACAGGATTTATTGTTTGGTGGGGTTGATGCGGCACGCTTGCCCGCGGTGCAAATTTTTAGCTAATTAATTATTCATGGCGTGGTTAAATTAATTAACAATTAATAATAAAGAAAAAGTCAACTAGAGTTAGTCCTCCAACATCGATTTCTGGAAGATGCGTCTCCGATGTTGTTGAATGAAAGTCTTCAAAATGTCTTCCACTGGAATTCTCTCCTGGTAATGCATAGCTATTACAGCCATGTCTGAAAAGTGTTCTTCTCTGAATGAAGATCGTGTGTAAGTCTTTATTCTGCGTAATAGGGAGAAAGTCCTTTCAGCCTCAGCACTTTGTTATTGGTAAAGTGCATCCTATGAGTAAAAGACAATGGATGTTTCGATATGAATCAGCATCACATGCTCCAATTGCCTGAACAAAATTGTAAGGAATCGTTTCTGAGTCGTCCACATTGCTCCAAAGTCTCTTCCATCTTTCTAATTCACCAGCAAGTGATGTAGGAATCGGTAAATCTTGATTCCAAAATATGAAATGCTCAGCAGACAACACTTGATCATCATTTAGTCCCAGTAATACTGATGGTATGAGAGAGAGAAGAGCTTGGGTGTATTTATTATCCTCTCCCCTAAATCTCTGCCTAAGCTGAGTTAATAGAGAGTCAAGAAGCGGAATACCAACTACTTTTTTGTAGTGCTCCTGTGGAGTTGAACTGGGGGTGCTGCTTCTGTTTCTTTGCAAGCTTGTCTTCCTCGGAACAGTCTCATTCACTCCTATCTTGTCAGCTAACTTTAAAAATCTCAGCATACCATGATGGAAATATGGTATCAATTTGGCTCCTTAGTTTGCTGAACTTCTCCATAACACTGTTTACCATCTTCAAGGCTTCATACACATCTTGATCACACTTCTGTAACTTTGCAGAGAGGGATTTTGCTTCATCTAAGACACTCTTAGTGATGATAAATGTTGTGATGGTTTGAAATGAAGAGAGAGAAGCCTTAAGACCCTGTGCTTTGATTCTAGTTTCATTATCCCAATTCCAGTTACCGTCTGATGAGACTAATTGACGGTATTCATGAGGAGATAAAATGGCATTCAAGAAGGTGATGAGTGGCTCATAAAGCTCAAGAAAAACTTCAAAACAGGTGTGCCTCTCCACCCATCGTGTCTTACACAGTCCAGGTAGTTTACTATGTGTAGATGCCGGCATGAACTTGACTATAGTCAATTCAAACATACCCTGTCTCTTTGGGCTGTTGGAAAGGAACAGGTGTTCTTCATTAATAACAGCAATAAGATTCCTTACTTCATGAACCTCACATGAAGCAGCAATAGAAAAATTGAGGCAGTGAGAATAGCGGTGGGTATACAAGGCTCTTGGACTGGACTGACTTGCTTAATTTTAGCCTGTACACCAGCTTTGTTTGAGGACATCACTGAAGCCCCATCATATAAGCCTGTCCACATACCTTACTAGTGTCCAAAGAGAGGCAAGGTTGCTCTGGAAACAGAGTATGCTTGCTATAAGACAACCAAGGAAATTGATCTAGCCAATGCAATTGGAAGGTTTTACCTTTCTTTGTTACCTGGTGAGAGTGAAGGGTATCACTAGGGAAAGGTTTGGAGTGATTCGAGAGGTACTGTTTTCTATTTTCATCTTGCAGCTTTTGCACCAGTGATCTCAACTTATCCCATGACCCATTTACTTTTTTGAATTACCCCCAAGTCAATCTGACCTTCAAAGGCTGTACAGAAAGGCCCTTCCTCCTCGTTATTTGGCAATGTCACGTGGCTCACAGCAGGTGAATTCACTGTTGACCTAACAAGTGACTGAATGGGTTCAAGTAATGAACTACCACTGGATGATGATTCATCAAGTTCCATTTACTCATTGGGCTGATCATGAGTTGCATTGGAGCAATTGCTGGACACTGCTAATTGACAGCCTTCTCTCTCTACTCTACAATTGCATATACAGTGTATTTATTTATATTATATTTATTCAAAGCCTCATACCTTTGAAATATGAAGTTAGCTGCATTGAAGTGTCGGGGGAAAATGAGTATTGTAATCTAAAGTAGTGTATAACTCCCATTATAGCAAAAAAGAAGTGAGTTCAATAGATGTGAATGCTTTCTTTTTCCACTCATTTTTACCCTTGACCTAGGTGGAGGAGATTCCTTACTATTTGGCATATAGCTTTGTCTGGTCAACAATCAAGAATATCATCTGTTACAACCAAATCAAAGAAATCTAATGGTGTTTTATTAGTCATATCATTAGAGCAGCCAGATGACCGTTGACCAACATTACTATTATTATCACCATCATCATCATCATCATCATCATCATCATCACTGTTTATTTTGACTGTCATTGTTGATTTCATCTTCTCTCATTCTTGTAAGCAATTCATCTTCATCTATATATAACCATCAAAGTCGTCATCACTTTCTCCATCGCTGTCCATCATGATATCTATCACATCACTGATATTGAATTTCTTTGCCATTAATGAGTAAATACAATAAAAACAACCACAAGAAAAGACTGCTACTGTAATAATATTTTTACACCTGGTCATTATATAATGACCACCGTGCGCGAAGTCATGTACAGTCATTATATAATGACCATTGCGTTAAAGGGGTTAAACTCTTCTCTGCTGCAATTTATAAAGCCTAAAACAATGGAGAAAGTACCTGCCTTTCAGCGTTTTGTTGCTAAAGTCTATGCCCTGTTTGACATGTATCTTCATTCTTCACAGAAATGTTTTATTTAAACTATATATATATCATTTGAAACTGTATGAAATGTTATTTTCATTGGATGCAGTTAGATCTACATAGCTTCTGTAGAAAAAAAGATATAACAATTTCAATAATTAGATTAGGGTGAAAATTGGGTGACCCATGCATTAATTAACCAATGTAAAAAAAATTAATAGTGATGAATACAATGAAGTTGTTAATGTAGGATCCTACCAAAATACACATGGTCAAAGTAACCACATTTGAATTTAAAATGACTAAAATAAAATAAACCTTCCAGAAATAAAGGTATCCTAAAATGTAGTCTTAGAAGAATGAAAATAATTCTTGCCAGCAGGTGGGTATGGTAAATTAAAGCAGTAATATGAAACAAATGTTGTATACAATGCATTCTGCACTGTATACAACATTTCACAGTGAACACATTTCACACTTTCACAGTGAACCAAGTACTGTACTGTCTCTTCTCCTACAATAGCCTGCAATCTAAGGAGGTAGTTTGTTCTGACACTTTCCATGGCTTATGTAAAAATATATATAACAGTGTAACTGCAGGATTTCATTACGCTTATCATAATTATAATTTTATTGTTCACATAAATAGTTTTGTTTACACTGCCAAATATCAACATTCTGATGATGCAAAGTGACAACGAATCGACCTTTAGTGACTCGAGCCTCGAAGGAGACTATCTCGAGGACAGTATGATATACGACAGCGATGACGAAACACAATGTACTTGTGGTGCTGAAGGCAGAGCTCACAAGAAAGCTTGCCCCTTGAATCCTCATTGGCGGTATCAAGCGAAACCTGCTGCTTCTACACCTGTACGTCCTCCAAGTTCGACCCCTTTTAAAGACAGGAAACGAAGCAGTCTTAAAGTATCCCCGCTTCCCACAACCAAGAAGAGCAAACTC
The DNA here is from genome assembly GCA_947044365.1 of Petrosia ficiformis. Classification (NCBI taxonomy): domain Eukaryota; kingdom Metazoa; phylum Porifera; class Demospongiae; order Haplosclerida; family Petrosiidae; genus Petrosia; species Petrosia ficiformis. The sequence continues at coordinate 32,169,044 of OX345636.1, forward strand.
TCAACTCTGTGCAGTACCACACAGAGTGCAAGAGTACTGGCAGAATCCTTCAGTCAAGACTCTTCTTCTCCCGAAGAGGACCTTTACTGCTTTTGCCGAGGAAGAGATGAAGGAAAAATGGTGGAATGTAATTGCACGTTTCAGTGGTTTCACTTTGAGTGTGTGGGGATCACTGAAGCTCCCGAAGGTAAATGGTACTGCGATGACTGTTCACAAGAGCTCAATATCGATGACTTGGGTGTCGATTCAACTCCTGTACGTCCTCCAAATTCGACCCCTTTTAATGACAGGAAACGAAGCAGTCTTAAAGTATCCCCGTCTCCCACAGCCAAGAAGAGCAAACTCTCAACTCCATGCAGTACCACACAGAGTGCAAGAGTACTGGCCAAATCCTTCAGTCCAGACTCTTCTTCTCCTGAAGAGGACCTATACTGCATCTGCCGAGGAAGAGATAAAGGGAAAATGGTGGAATGTGACGGACATAATTGCACGTTTCAGTGGTTTCACTTTGAGTGCGTGGGGATCACTGAATCTCCCGAAGGTAAATGGTACTGCGATGAATGTTCACAAGAGCTCAGTATCGACGATTCGTGTGTAGAATGCATAGGCGAAAGCCCAGCCACAGTAACTGTGACCGGCCCACTGCCCACTGAAGAGTGGAAAAGTGCTGCCAGAGAAGTTATTGCTAAATTGTCTCGTTGTGAACTCACTGCTCGGTCTCAACGAGTCCAGAAAATTCCCTGTAGAAATATCGAGCCCCACATTCGTGACAGAGTTTGGGGCGATGACAACTGCCTATTCAGAGCTTTTTCTAAAGAAGTTACAGGAACCGAATCTAACCACCAAGCTGTTCATCAAGCAATTGTTAATTTCATGACGCACAGAGATAATGCTTACCATTTCTGTAAGGACTGCTTTGCAGGTGACACTCTTGAGGCAAACCTTTATGAGCCTATTAAGAGTATGACCGGTTACATCAAGGAAAAGGAGCTGGATCAGCGTGGATGGGGAACTGACTGCGAGATTAGAGCTTTTGCTACCCTGTGTCAGATTGATGTTTGTACATACTCTGACAATGGGCCCAGTCGTGCGTGGCTGAAGTTTTCCCCCCTCTTTCATAACGAGCACTGCATGCCCAAGTCAGACTACAAGATCTACCTATTCCACACAGAGGAAAAGAACCACTACGATCGTGTGGTTCCTTCTGTATAAAATCACAGAGTACATGTAATCGGTACGAACCACTTACACATAGCAGATGTGCTGGGAACAGTGAGTACATAACTCATGTACCACGTGTGGGTGGCATGTATGTATGTACTCATTTGGACCAGTCACATGTGCATACATGTACACGTGCGTACATGTACACGTGTGGGTGACATGTAACGCAATGTGTATGTGCTCAGTGTTGGTGTCGTGTATCACGTGTGGGTGGCATGTATACCAACACTGATTGATTGTGTACCTTTTACAGACTGAAGACTGAAGCATAGAGTAAAAAAGAAGGAATTATTTTTTTGTTGAGTTACAACAGTATTTACAATTAACCTAGTGTATAGTTTAGACTAACCCCTTTGCCCTTGCTGGCCGAGGGCAATGGGGATATTTCTCTCCATCTCTCTCTTGCTCTCTTTACTATATGTTTCAAACATCTTCATGTGTACCAATGACTGGCTATACGTAATATAGTCACGATGCTTTTGACATATGGTTTTGTTTGAAACATGTAGTAGGATAGAGTAGCAAGGGAGAGACATAGTTTTTTTGTTGTTGTTGTTGCACAAAGTTTCACTTGCGTATCTGTTGTGTTTGTGTATTGTTCTAAGGTTGTTGTTAGGCTTTTATAAATCTACATGTACATGTATGTATCATATCAAGACTAAGATGTCTGGTTTAGGGCTGCAAGTTCACACCCATCTTTGATGGTTTAAGACGTGTGCTTGTGTGCTCTTTCCAGACTTCCTGTACGCACCCCGTCATTAGACGGGTTTACAAGTAGCGTACATGGATCAAGACCACAAGACCAAGACTTCCTGTACGCACCCCGTCATTAGACGGGTTTACAAGTAGCGTACATGGATCAAGACCACAAGACCAAGACTTCCTGTACGCACCCCATCATTTAGATGGGTTTACAAGTAGCGTACAGGAATGACAATGGTGGGAATGACAATCCCTACCCTACTGTGAACCACTCAATGTGTGTTCACAAGGGATTGTGCATCTCTTACTCTGTCGTGATCCATCTTGTATGGTGAGCTTACTAGTGCAATCCTAATGGTGAGCAGCCAGCTCGCATGTCAATGAGACATGTGTATGAGACGCTGGTTTAGGGATAAACAGAGTGAGAGAGGGTGGCAGGGAGGGGGGCTTGCGACACAGTGACACCTTCTCGCGATGGTGCAGGCCGTCACTCTCTTTACAGACATACATGTATGCAGGGTATGGATACAGTGAGCTGATTCAGTGATTTTCATATTTCAGCTGCTTGTGTCTTGCTTCTCGTATTATTGGACAACGCCCTGCTGGAATGGCTGTTTCCAGTGGAAACAGCCTTTCCAGCAGGACCTTTCCACACCACTGCATAGTCTACAAAGAGTGTGCTGAGATCACGTAAACTGTTGTGGGGGCTACTGTTAGTTCTCACATCAGTTAAGTAGTGTTGTTTTAGTTAGCTAAATCCCCTTTCAGTAGTTAACTACCTAGCATTATGGCCCATAAATGGACACTTTTTGAAGTTAGTTTGCGGCATACTGTAACTGTAACAAAAAAGTAGTCATTATCGTCATACTAAAACAGCACTACTTATTTAAGCAAGCCTCACTCTTACTCTGTATTTTACATTGAGGGACTAAATAATTGTTGCTTACCTTTTTTTTAATTGAGTATATATAGTTGAAGAACAAACAAGCAAGTGGACACACAGAAAACCATGGTATTTTAATATTTGACAATTGTATATAGGCTAATTATGAAAAGCATTGAAAAAGTGCATATTATTAGCCTTCAGATGATATGTATATGTGTAGTGTACTCGAGCCTACACCTGATATGGACACATTATGATAAATTATATACATGGACTATATAGTATATACATGTATAAGTTATTGAGTTACAGGTATTTAACTTTATTATATTAAACTACATGTATATGCATGTACTTACTGTGACTCAATAACTTATACATGTATAAGTTTTTGAGTTACTGTATAATCATGTATTTAACCTTATGATATTAACCTTATGATATTTTCGGTTTTGACTTCAATCTCTGGTTAAAATAGAAATGGAACTCTGTTTCAAGAAGCAGAAATGTGCTGTAAAAAAGCTCAATCTGCTCAATGTGCACACAGTCCCTTCCAAAGCGTTCTAATCTTTGTACATATCTTCCTCCAGGTTTGTTACCATGTCATAGAGGTTCTTGTACTGTTCCAGTCGCTGGTCTCATGCAATGTAGATACCAAGAGAAAGGAGCAAAGGTACACATACATATACATACATGTACATGTACACTGATGTACACAATGTACATGTGAATAGAGCATGTGTACATGCATGTACATACATGTATTTGTATAAGTGTCTGAGTGTCCATATACATGTACATGTACATGTAATAACATGTGACACTAAACACTAAACTAATTTACATGTACGTATTTAGATATATTAATTACAATAGAAAACGAGAAATATCACACTACCATTTTTTGATAAAAGACAATTTTGGTTTTAATAGTTAACTTTCCACATTTACATGTATGCAGTAATGTTCCCACTAAACCTGCTTATGGAGTGTATATTTCACAATTAATAAGAATTGGTAGGATATGCGATTCTTTTAAAGATTTTGCACAGACACTATAAGTTAACTAGTCATTTAATACAGCAAGGTTTCTGGTATACAAAGCTATGTTTTATCTTTTACAAAATACATGCACCCATTTTTCTAAATTTAATTGTAATGTACGCAAACATATAGAGGAAGGTGTTTGCCTGCCCGTTAATGTTAAACTGAACTTAACTAGAAATGTGACTATTAGACGTGCTAGACATTGAGTAGTACTTATCAGTGCTTCTTCTATAATCAGTACTGATCAGTACTTCTTTTGTGTGTTGCATGGGTGGACAGTGATGGCCAGCTGCTTTTGTAGAAGCAGGTGCTTGGTGTGCCTCACCGTCTGATCTCAGGCCTTGCACATATAACCAACTTGGGTTTACGGCAGCTCTATGCTTCTCTTGTTGGTTTTGTGAGTTGCATTATGTTGTGTACTTGTTATTTAAGTGTACTATTTTTATTGTTATATGGACACTGGATGAGTGGGGAGAGTTGGCATGCCATCAAAGATCTTTAACCCACCATTCCCGGTTCTCAAGACTGGGCATTCAGTGTTCAATTTTTTCCTTATTTTTCTAAGCTGTTCATTTTCTAAGCCATTGTGGCTGTTAATTTTCTAAGCCATTGTGGCTGTTCATTTTCTAAGCCATTGTGGCTGCTTATTTCTAAGCCGTTGTGGCTGCTTATTTTCTAAGCCATGGTAGCTGGTAATTATTTTTCTAAGCCATTGTGGCTGATTATGTTTCTAAGCCGTAGTGGCTGGTCTAATGTTTAATGAAGCCATTGTGGCTGCTTGTTTGTTTGTGTGTGTGTGTTTGCGCCTTTTGCTGGCATGCTAGACACATGAGTTTTCATGTACATGTACAAACTAGTGTTGTTTTACTTAACTATAACTAAAATCTCTTTTAGTAAGGCATTTTGACTTTTAGTTAACTAAATTACAAGTCTGTTGCAATAACTATAATTAAAATAATAAATGGCCAATAATACATGTAAGTGTTGTTAACTAAAACTAAAACCCCTTTTTATTTTAGTTAATTAAACTATAACTAAATTGCAAGAAACTAGACGTACATAAAAGTTGTAATTATTGTCTAACTAAAATAACACTAGTGTCATGTAGTGTATCCATAAATGTAGTACATTTTCCTGAGGTCAAGATGAACGTGAATGACCTTATGATACATGTACATTTGTTTTATTCATTTACATTGTAGTTACTAGAAATTGATGAAGTTCACTGGCTGGACGAAAGAAAAGAAGAATTAGTGGTATGTAACACATGTAACTACATGTACATGTATTATTTACATGTGTGTTGACAATAACCCATGCATGCATGTACATGTACATGTACGTGGGAGCTCAGCCTCAAGATACTTCTATATTTACATGTATAAGTTATTGAGTTACAGGTATTTAACCTTATATACATGTACTTACTGTGACTCAATAACTTATGCATGTATAAGTTATTGAGTTACTATATAATCATGTATTTAACCTTATGATATATACTATAGTACACATGTATACATGTATAAGTTATTTAGTTACAGTTAATCTAGTATATACATGTATTAGTGCTGTAACAGATATCCGGATTATCCAAAATCTATTTTACATCCGAATTAAATATTTTGATCCATATATCTGTTCAATTTACTGAATGGTGTTTTCATCAAACTTTCATTGTAGTTAAATACTCAAATAATGACAATTATAAAATTTTAGTAGTTAAAAAAAATATATAGTGAACCTGTTTTGCAATGTTTTTATAGCATTCTTGCGCCTGGAACAGGTTTTTTTTTGGGTACATGTATGTACTGTACCACTGTATGTCAATAGAAGGTCACCATTAATTAGTCATTAGTTTACTACGTAATTGGTGTGCAATGTGAGACAGTAATTACTGATAGTAGAACTAAGGTAATTACTGTTACTGTATGGCAACATTTTATTGACATATACTACATGTATATTTACATTATTATTGGTAAGAGTATGCACATGTACCTGTACTTGTATAATTATATTTTCTATTTATACATGTAGCTGAAACTGATTTCTCTACTACTGGAACAATGGACAATTCAAAAGCAGCCATCTACTAACAGTAGTAAGTTAATACTCATTATACATTGTGTATATGTGATTGGCTCAGGGAATATCAGATCTATGGTTCAAGCTTAGCTCATTATTTAGTCATTTTGTACAAGAAGCATACTAAACTTGATATCAGAGAAACAATGGTTGCTCTTTCAGGACTCAAAATTTACAATGTACATGAAAGCCTAACATGCTAGCAATAGCACACACAACAAACAAACAAGCAGCCACAATGGCTTCATTAAACATTAGAGCAGCCACTTTGGCTTAGAAAAATAAAAACCAGCAACATGGCTTAGAAAAATAATAATCAGCCACCATCGAATAAGCAGGCCACAATGACTTAGATAATAAGCAGCCACAATGGCTTAGAACAGTGTTAACACCAGAAAAATAATGTTGGTCACCACTTGTGTATGTCGTTTAAATTGAAATACATGTATTTGAAGCAAGAGTATATTTCTGAATGAAAATCATGTATTATATATGCCAACAACTGAATAATAGGACTGATACTAAAAACAAGTGTATATAGAGAAAAAAACATCCCTATGATTGCTTTACAAATTTAAGTGAAGATATGACTGCTTTGTGGTGTGCAGAATTCAGTAATCATGGCTGACTTTATCAAGCATGAAAGACAACAGCTTATTATTTTGATTATCTACTCTCCTGACCTTTCAAAGGACCTTGTAGAACTTTAGGAATATATTTCAGGCAGAATAGCTAGCTATTAGTTCCAGTTTCTACGTAAGCTCAACAGCTTTCTTTCTGCTAGTGTGTAGAGCTTGAACGCGCGTTCTTTTACGCGCCACGCCCATTAATTGACCGAGCCCCCCGGGAATGACGCAACTTCCTTAACTACGTATACAACGCATAGTCGCGCAAGTGACACAAACATATATATCAGAGAGTACGGTAGTACTCTCTATGTAGGGATGGAACGGGAAAAAAATGGCCACCCATGCATTTCAATTGCAAGTGATGAGCTGAAATCTCTGGTAATATATACACATAAGTTTCTATACACACATGCCTGTTTATATCTAGTGTTTTTATGACTACCAATACCTTCTAGATGGCCGAAGATTATTGTTAAGGTAGAGAACCGGCGAGTGGCAAAACTGGCAAAATCTTCATCATATTATTTTCCAGACAAATCATTTTTTTGTTTGTTGACCTATCACGATGATTCTAGCACCATTCCCGTCGCATTTATAGTAAAATTCTGGTCGTAAAGTATCGAGATGATATCTTCAGATACTATGAAAGAAGACAGTCTCAACGACTATAAAGATTTGATTTGGAATTGGACGCCATTTTCCTAAGTGGAATTTAATTACGCATGCGCATTTGTATACTCTTAACATGGAAGCTGAAAAGGTGGAAGTGTTTGGCATTGTAATAACATTTGTGAGTTTGTGAGCAAATACTAATATTGAATATAATAATTATTAATATTAAAGCAATTGTATAATAATATTGTATACTATGATAAGCATTGGAATACTGAATGGTTGACACAGTGACTGACACTACTTCTTGTAGGACTGCAGACAGTGATGTAAGTGAATAGAGAATATACATCATCTGTAAGTGAAAGAGAATGATAATCAATACATAAACAAAAGACTGACCTTCATTGATGAACAAATTTTAATGCATTTTTGATTGCATGATTTCATAATGATATATAGTATTTCTGCAATCTAAAAAAACATTCACATCGTTTAGAAAAAAATCAATGAAAACAAGAATAATAAAAAACATTTTCAATAAAAATGAAAGAAGATGTAGGGATGTTAAAACCCAAAAAGCAAGCAAACAAGGTTGGGAAGCTAACTTAGGACCCAAAATTAAACAAACCACTTCCATATAACCCTACATAATTACAGCTCTTTGTACAGAGGTGTAAGCACTTATGTAGGGTTATATGGAAGTGGTTTGTTTAATTTTGGGTCCTAAGTTAGCTTCCCAACCTTGTTTGCTTGCTTTTTGGGTTTTGACATCCCTACATCTTCTTTCATTTTTATTGAAAATGTTTTTTATTATTCTTATATATATATATATATATATATATATACATTAAACCCCGTGGAAAGCAATTATAGGGATGGCCCTACGGGCCATAATAATAATAGATATTGGAGTGACCACCATGCTTACACACATAAAACACGACCATCTACACATGATAACCATGAAAACTCACACAATCATTCCGAGTAAAACGATCTATTAGGCTTCTTAGATTGTGGGATTGACTCAGTTTCATCTTCTACATTTCTGGAGTTAGAACTTGAGCCAGAAGGAAGAAAGTATGATCGTAATTCGGATCATAAGTCAGCCATTCCAAAATGCGTGTGCACACCCACTTATTTATTATTCATTATTAATTACAAAATGGAGGACAGAAGAAACGAGGTCGTCATTTGACGGAGAGACGACCACTGGCGCTAACACTGGCTTAGAAAATAAACAGCTATTGAAAGGGGTTTAGCTAAATCAATACTAGTACTTATATGTAATTATGTTTGTGTGTCTGTGTTTGTGTGTCTGTGTTTGTGTTTGTCTGTGTGTCTGTGTGTCTGTGTTTGTGTTTGTGTGTCTGTGTTTGTGTTTGTCTGTGTGTCTGTGTTTGTGTTTGTGTGTTAGTGTTTGTCTGTGTGTCTGTGTTTGTGTGTCTGTGTCCAACACTAACATGCATGTCCTGAATACTGAAGTGAGTATGCAGCACTATATGTACATGTATATTCATAATTACATACACATGTACTGTACATATAGAAGATACTGAATGGACAAAATGACATCTTTTCTTTTCTTAGATGATATTTCACAGTTGGGGACCTCCAAACAGAAAGTCACTACCCCTTATTCTACTAAACAACTCAAAATATGGTTATATAGAGTTAGCAACTTAGCATTGTGCAACTTACAAAGGCATCTACCAGCAGGAAAATATGAGATACACATCTGATGAATACAAGGTACATGTAAATACAATGTAAAAAACCACACCCCTAATTAAAATTTGTTATTTTATATGTACATGTACATTTTTCATTTTTCCATTGCCTCAGGTGTCTGTCTTTCTTTCTTTCTTTCTGTCTCTTTCTACATCTCCGATAACATCATGTACATGTATGTTGACTGGATGTATGATAATTGATTTCATTATCTTAATCTAGTTATAATAATCGTAATTAACGTAGTGTATAACAATAGATATTTGGTTTTATTAGTTTTGGTTGTTTTAGTTGACCATAACTATATCTAAAACCCCTTTTGTTAGTATGGTGCTATGACTTTTAGTTAACTCAACTATAACTAGTATATAATTATTGTAAAAATGTTACTGTAATTAACTCAACTGAAACAAGATATGTAGAGAAAAAAGTATTCCTGTGACTGCTTTGTGGTGTCCAGCATTCAGTAATCATGGCTAACTTTATCATGCCCAAAACACATCAGCCTATTATAGTTGATTATATACTCTGTTTACTTTTTAAAGGACCTTATAGAACTTTAGGAATATATTGAATAGTTAGCTATTAGTTCCAGTTTCTACGTAAGCTACACAGCTTTCTTTCTGCTAGTCTGTAGAGCTTGAGTGCGGGTTCTTTTACATGCCATGCCCATTAATTGACCGAGCCCTGGGAATGACGTAACTTCCTTAACTACGTATACAATGCATAATCGCATATGTGGCCACAAACCTATACATGTACATGTATATATACACATGTATATAGATATATCTAGACGAGTGTGACAAAGTGACATCTTTTCTTTTCTTGATGATATTTCAGAGTTGGGGACCTCCTACACCAATAGACAGAAAGTCACTACCCCATATCCTAGTAAAGATCATTTACAGATATAATGGTCAAAATATGGAAACTACTTATATATTTAGACAGGTGTGTGTGTATGTGTGTGTGTGTTTTTTTGTGTATGTATGTGTATGTGTATATATGCAGGTACATGTATTTATGTACATGTACATGTATCACAGTTTTTTATATGTTTTAAAGCATAGGTCAGATTGGCTTAATAACGGTTAGTGGGTCAACCATTGGGAATACATCTTGAGCCAAAGTTAATGCTGTTACTGACAATATAACCATAATTAACTGTGCCACTTGCCCAAAGAGAGAACTGTGCAGTGCTAAATAAGAAGCTCTTTGGGCCAATGGTGCACCGTATGAGCATATAATAAATACTGATGTATATACATGTACATGTACATTTATATATACACGTGCAGGGTTTCTTTTAGGGGGGGGGGGGGGACATTTGCCCCCCTTGGAAAATTTATTAGTTTTTTTTGACAATGTGCAGGGTTTCATTTAGGGGGTGGGGGGCATTCACCCCCTCTTGGGAATTTGGTTGCCCAAAAATATTTTTAATGTTAACAGTTAGCTGAATACAACTCAAAAAAAAACAACAACATAACTTAAGTAGTTCAACCTAAACTGCTATTCTTCTACTCTTTCTGTTCCATACATCTACAATGTCTTCAAGGTCATTATCTGTCAGTTTGTCTGGGGACTCAATTTTGGGTTTAGATTCCAAAAATAGTATCTCAAACAGTTACATCATTGTGGTCTGAAAATTCATCAGAAATGATCTCAGAGAGTCTAACACAAAAAAAATCCCTGGGGGAGCATGCCCCCACACCCCCCTAGGCAGTTGCTGTGCAGAGCACACCAACCACGGGTGTTTATTATACTTAAAAAGTCAATAATTAAAACGGGAATGTTTATTTACGGTATTGCTTAAATTAAAAACTTCGTACTTACCCCGGATGTAGGTGGGAATTAGAAGCATGTTCACAGAAACCACAACAATATTAAGTTGTAAAAACACGCACTTTAAAGGGTTCTGCCACCAACGCAAAAAAATCGATTCACTGCGCATGCAAAACACGCAGAGCTTCTTTCTGCGCAGCAGCTGTACAAACTTTGTATTTTGAAGTGGTCTAAAGGCGGTTTTTCAAACAAGTGGCAAGGTATGAATACATAGTTTAAGAGTTGGTGAATATAAAAACACAAAAATTTATTTGGTAACAATTTTTTCAACAACAAACTTTTACTCCAAAAACACATTACATTTTACTTGTAGGATGTCCTCAAAGCACCAACATTTTTAAAAAAACCATTGTCGAGTGTGTTCCAATTCAATGGGAAGGAGTAAGTATAACTGCCTAAAGTACAGTGAACTCCTTGGCCACTTTGGAGTTGATCCAGCACATGATAATAGCTTAGTGCACCCAGAATTTTTTTGCAATGTCTGTTATATGACGGCAAAAAGAATTAGCCAGTCTTCTTTCCACCGGACCAGTAGGGTTCTATTCCAGTGAGTTCCTCACAATGACACATGCTGTTACATTTGCGATATACAGTGTAAGGGTGGGAGGCCAAAAAAGAAAACCTCAGGTGGTCGTCCATCTCTGTTGCAGCAACATATAATGTCGGTAAGCTCTATAGTTCCACAGTTCGAATTGTCTCAGGTTGTGGATGAGACACGTAAGATTGATGTGATGTGTTGCTCATGTAATTTGGCTGCTAATAGGGCAATTGAAATCATCCCTTGTAAGTCATTGATCTGTTGCAGCTGCTGTATGACACTTGTTTCAGAGGCAAGCTTCCGATGTCCTGGCTGCCATGATGAGCATGATTCTTCTCCTTCGTCGTTCACGAAACCATCCCCTTTAGTAGAGAAAATGTTAAATGAAATGCTCGTAATTTGTAAAAGATGTGTAAGAAAGATCAAGTTAGAAGTAATTGACAAAGAGTGCATGCATCATGAGAGAGAGTTTAATCTGACTTTACAAGATATCACCAATCATTCATTTGAGGTGGAACCCACACAAATGGAGACGAGAGCAGCTGCACAGATCATCTCAAGAACTCTTCAACATACTGACAACTCAATGGTTAGGGTGTCTACAGGAGGAAGAGTAAGATAATAAGTTTAAATTTTGAAGGACATAATTATTATAATGTATATAACCTTCACAGCCAATCAGTTTGATGAAAGTCACCAGCTCATCTGTTCCTTCTGGTGAATCTTCTCAAGACACAAGGCGGCGCAGGAGTCATGAGATGTCCAGGATAAGAGATGAGCTTAGCAGAGGAGACATTCAACAGCAAATGGCAGATGAAATGAAGTTGTTGCCCAGGGATGAAAGAGACACACTCATGAAAGAGGCTAAATTCAACATATACGTTCCTCCTGAACAAGGGCTGGCAATGAAGGCAGATTTGTGTCTACCTTGGAAGAAATTGAGAATCATGAGAAGGTAAGTCTACAAAAATAAAAGTCACGTAAAACTTCACATGCATACTCGTATATAGATGGATGAAGTCATGGAATATAGAAGTAGCAAGTGAAAGGAAACAACGAGAACTGATGAAAACTAGCCTTGAAGAGCTTTCAATCGAAGCTGAGACAGTTCCTTTCAGCTTTAATATCGGACGAAGAATGCAAGAATCGAGACCAGCACCTCTTGCATATGTGGAAGATTTGCAATCTTTTATTTTCCACCTCCTGGAAGAAAAGGAAAGGTTAAGATTAATCATATTTAAAAGAACCACACTTCTATCTTTTCATACTTTACAGACTTAATCAACTCACCTGGCACAATGGACTGATTCCAGCAACTGAGATTTGGGTGAAGATCGGAGGCGACAAAGGTGGCTCATCTTTCAAACTATCGTTTCAGATAGTTAATGTGGATAAGCCAAACTCAGTTAGGAACAGCTGTGTTTTTGCTGTATTTGAGGCTCCAGATTCAGTCTTTAACCTTCACCTAGCATTAGACCGGTATTGTGAAACCTTAGCAAATCTACAAAGAGCAAAGTGGAAGTAAGGACACTATAAATGATTAATGTGAAATGTTATTTATGTTTCTAAAATAATTATGATGCAAAATCACAGAGACTACAGTTTTAGGATTTTTATGTCTGGTGATTACGAGTTTCTTAGCAATATGTATGGCATATCAGGTGCAAGTGGTAAGTTAAAGCAAGATATTTCTTAGAATTAAAGTGATACCTCTATATAAAGGTCGCCATTGTTGCTTATGGTGTGTGATAACATCTGATAAATTGAAGGCCCCAAGAGTCACCAGGCCAAATATTCCCCTCAGGTCTTTAGAAACACTCAGTCAAAAACATCAAGAGTTTCTGCAAAAAGGAGGCAACTTTAAAAGGGCAAAATTCTATGACAATGTCATTGGCGAAGTGTTCTTTGACATTCCGTTATCACAAGTAAATCATAATATAACATAATATAACTAGTAATTGCTTACTTTCAAAAGGTTTGCCCGCCTGGACTTCATCTCAGTCTAGGGATATTTCAGCGACTTTTCAATTTAATGGAAGAAGAGTGCCATCTTCTAGACTTGAAAGTCAGCCAGCCAACTTCTACATGTAGTTCGTCCAGTACATTCGACCACTACCTCCAACTGAAGTCCACCATTAAATCCCTGGAGGAAGAGAAAACAACACTAGAAAAAGAAATCCAGCAGGCCCAGCAAGTGCTAATAGTTCTCCTGCTGACATCACAGGACCCACAAAATAACAGGATGGTACAGGATGTGGCTAATTTAATGAAGCAAAACATTGAAAAAATCACATCCATTGTAAGTAAATACACTACTACCTTGTCTGTACACATTCCAAATTGGATTTATTATTAGGAAAGAGCAATTACTCAGCACACCGACGCTCTTGGAAAGGGATTCGAGCGCAAAGATGGAATCTTCATGAAATCTTTAGATAGTGCACTGTCGTCTTTCAATGTAGAGCGACAGGCTTATCACAGCGGCTCATTTGTTGGAAACCACATCAATAGAGCTCTAAAGGTAAATGAAAGAGGACTTCATAGCATTTAAAATCAATAATGTATTTCACCTGTATAGCCTAAGAATACTGAAACTCTCTGCCACTCAATAATTGAGACTGCCATAAATAATGATCCAACACTACTTTCTGAAGCAACACAAGTGTCTGAAAAATTTGAGAAGGCATTTTCTAAGTTTGCAGCATGCCACAATCTGTATGAGAGTACCATGTTAAAAGACAATGATGTACTAAATTTGGGTAAGTACTTGGCTTTCATCATGCAACACAATGTAATATTTTGGTATCCATAGAGAAAGCTATCGATGAATTTAGTTCATACTACCGCTCAACCTTCCCCTCTGCCACATTTATTCCAAAGCTACACATTTTGGAGGATCATGTTGTACCTTGGGCCAGAAAATGGAAAGTTGGTTGTGGATACATGGGGGAGCAAGGAGCTGAGTCTCTCCATGCTGCCTTTAACTACACTGAACGGTCATATAATAATATGAAAGATCGAGTTGAGCGGCTAAAGGCAGTACTTCAAAATCACCACCTTTGAATCTTGCCTGTGAATGAGTCACTGCAACCACCACCTCTAAAAATAAGAAAAAAGAAGACAACAGATGAAGGAGAATAGCCAGGGATTTTACAAGCTGATAATAATAATAATTATTATTAAATGACATGCATAACATAGCTAATAAACATTACCTTGATTCCCCGTTAAAAAAAATTGTTAGCACCAACCCTTCGATAGAAACAGATAGGTAGATCAGTAGTCTTCGTGTTTTGACCGTAGTCAACTCTAACAAAACTTTAGTATTCCAAGAATAGCATGGTTTTCCTAGTAAACTGACTGAAAATACAGGCGCTCGCTAGTTAATGACAACACAAGATACAAGGATGTTTCAGGTACCAACTTGTAGCTTGACCTTTCTTTTTTTGCAGAAACGTGCAATCGAGGTCATCAGGGTTTTCCCCTAACTGTCACATGCTTATTTTTAGTGAACAGTTTAGTTGCCATGACGTTGCTAAGGTGTTTTTAAAATTTCTGTATACGCGTGATGACGTAGCTTTTGCGGAAATATTTTGATATTAAACACCCGTGCAACCCTATCATCGCCCCCCAAACGTTCTCAGCATTCAAACTTTGTCCCTTGGCAATTTTTCTAAATAAAAGCCTGATGTGGGCATATTGGCATGTAAATTTTAGCCATCAAGTAAAATGTATGCAGAAATTATAGGAATATCATTGGTACTTAATATACAATATCTAAACAATGCCTCTTCTATACATTAGGAAAATCTTTGTGATATGCACCTCAAGTACTAAATACTGTCAGGTTTTCCATTATGCTCCATACATGGAATGGGTTTGTACACAACGTGTTAATGTAAAATTTCTTATGTCAAAAATCAAAAGTTTAAAATATACAGTATTCATAGGCAAATGTGGAATTATTGCAAAAATTTTGAGCAGACAAAACGGAGTAGACAAACCTGGCATATTTCCTGTATTGTAACCATACAATTTAACTTGATTCCCATAATAATCAGATTGGCATTACTTGCTTTTTTGTATCAATTTGAAACTTTTATACTTGTTTTGTAGTAGTGTAGATTATTGGGAATTTTTTTTAATTGCCTTTATTTTTGTTTGTTTGTTTGTTTGTGCTATGCAAAGGGAAAATAACCACCTAATTATTTTGATATTCTATTTCCAAGGAAGCCAATATTTACATGTGTGCTAAAAGCTTGTGGTAAAGTGGTTTGTTTTGCCACAGCCTCTGGGGTGATTATACACCTTATGATTTTGCTATTGTGCTAAGTTTAGTTCTAATTTCTAGCTGTAAACTATGAGTGCCCCACCTTGTAAGGATAGTTTTAGCCTCTAGGTGTGTTATAAAATACATGTAGTATAATATAATATATCCCAATACAGCGAAACATCAAAGTAAACCACAGGTTTATACATCAGATATAGAATCTTGTGGTCAGATATAAAACCTGCCAAACAGACTACAAGAAAACAACGCTTACCTTCTCCAAAGTGCCGACAAAAGGTAGGAGAAGCATCAGACATCAACAAAGTTTTAGTCTTTCGTGAAATATATTAATTAAAACACGCCTACTCATGCTATATCAGATTTATAATCACCTCGCCCTCGGGCCTATGGCCCTCGTGCTCAGTGATTATAAATCTGATATAGCACTCGTAGCGTGTTATAACGTATACTTATATTATGTTATATAATATATCAGCTGGACTTTCTCATGTTTGATCTAGGATAGGTGACCATAATAAATATTGGCTGTTCATGGAGTAGTTAATTTTACACAGACATCATGTCATGCATATCAACAGTTGCACTTTCAAACACTCACCTTGCTGCTTTCCTCCAACTAACATTTTAATATCTATGACATTTTTAGAAGGTCCTCTGTCTACGTAAGTTAAAAGTCTGTGTTGTGTAAAATGTAGAAGTTACAAAAAAAAACGTTTGGATTGTGCATTCGTGAATTAATTGGTGATTTTTAATTTGATGTAAAATCACCAAACCGTCAATTAAAAAACCGTGTCGATAATATTTTCATGTACATGTATATGGTATGTGTAGTTTTGCAATTTCCTTAGGTAAACCTTTACTCTAAATTTCACTTAACTTTGCACATATATTCCCAAGTCTTTTAGAGTTGTAATTTTTGGCACTTTATTATTTGTATCACAGTTTTTTATATGTTCTAAAGCATAGGTTAGATTGACTCAATAACAGTTAGTGGGTCAACCATTGGGAATACATCTTGAGCCAATTAACAAAAAGTTAATGCTGTTACTGACAATATAACCATAATTAACTGTGCCACTTGCCCAAAGAGAGAACTGTGCAGTGCTAAATAAGAAGCTCTTTGGGCCAATGGTGCACCATATGAGCATATCATAAAGGGTGGCAGGGAGGGGGGCTTGCGACACAGTGACACCTTCTCGCGATGGTGCAGGCCGTCACTCTACAGACATACATGTATGCAGGGTATGGATACATGTCTGTGTCTGTGTTTGTGTGTCTGTGTGTCTGTGTGTCTGTGTTTGTGTGTCTGTGTGTCTGTGTCTGTGTTTGTGTGTCTGTGTCTATGTGTCTGTGTTTGTGTCTGGATTGTTTGGATTGTGCATTCGTGAATTAATTGGTGATTTTTAATTTGATGGTTTGAATCTAAAATCACCAAACTGTCAATTAAAAAACCGTGTCGATAATATTTTCATGTACATGTATGTGGTATGTGTAGGTTTACAATTTCCTTAGGTAAACCTTTGCTCTAAATTTCACTTAACTTTGCACATATATTCCATTTCATTCCGAGTCTTTTAGGATGGTAATTTTTGTCACTTTATTATTTGGGGGGCACTCTGCATGTGAACAATAGAGTCAGACTCAGAGGCTACTACTCGGGTTGTCACTTCATATAAGGATAGTCCCATTACAACAGTAGAATACAATAATTTCGTGCTTGAGTGAGAACATACATAACTTCAACTCACATTTACACATTGTGAATTACTAAATACTAACTACTATATGTAGTAGGGTTGGGCGATAATAGAAAATCCGCTCACGGTTATTGCCGAAAATATTATCACGATTATCACGGTTTATCATCAGAAATAATAGTAATTCCAAACTCAATTAAGAACTAATAAGAAGTACAATTAACAAGCTCAATTAACATGTACAATTTAACTCAGAGGGCTTATCTTGTTTTCCAGTTAGAGGAACAGCCTTGTCATCTGATTCAAGCCCAAAGTAAGTCCACAATAAGCTTTTTGTGTTTGGTTTTTTAACAAGGTTCCTTAATTATGACCACCTGGTTATTATAGCTAATATAAATTTTCATTAGAGTGGGTGTGACTGTTTACATGGTTATATGGTTTTACTATTTTAGTCACGGTAACCTTACCTTGAATCAGTATTACTGGTATATGGCCCAACCCTAATATGTAGTATTACACCTAATCAACATTTAAGTTCTGAAAAAGAGCATCACTTTTAAAGAACAACGCTCCAGTCTAAATATTTTTCCAGAAAGGCTGAAAATCCTTTCTGCTGGTGCTGACGATGCTGGAATGGCTAGAGTGATGAAAGCCTGGCAAATGCAGGATACTTTTCTTTGTCAAAATGTTAGAACATTAGACGTCATTACAAACACCCTTTAATGTGTGGTTTTGCTGCATGTATGCATGTATTAGAGATACATGTATGTATGTATGTATGTATGTATGTATGTATGCACTATGCATGTATGTATGTATGTATGCATGTAAGACCTGTGTCTACCAACATACATGTATACTATTAGACTGTTATAATATTATTAAGTCATTGTACTTGATCATGTAGTCTACAGTTGTTTACAGTTTTATATCTCCAATAAGCTGATAACTCATTTTTAATGTCCTTTGTTACTGAGCATAGATAATTAGTTGAATATTCAACTAACTATATTTATAATGAAAAGAACTGTTACATATGTATATGTATGTACATGTATGTACATGTATGATTGTATGTATGTATGTTACTATATATGTTATTTACTTGCATTTACTAAAGCACATTCTACTTTGATTCTGGAGGTGCTGACTGTACTAGAAATGGTAAAGTTATATATCTTCTGACTCATCTGAAACATAGAGTAAGTATTTCAGTTTTTCAGTCCAATTCTGAAAGCTCTAATAGTATCTATTACCAGTACCTCTGGAGGTACTAGACATGGTACTACATAGAAACTTTTCATAATAATTATTATATAACATACATTTTGCATCATTGTATTGTGAATTTGGGATACACTGTGCTGATGAGACCCAATAGGTCGAAACAATCTGATCAGTGTACATATACTTCAGATTGTCCACAGTTGCCCTTACAAAGTTATAACACATCTGATTGCATGAAGATTGATGGATACTGTGTGAATATCATTAGTATCATTTCAATACTAATTTAAACCCTCACACCTAGCAACTCCTACTAGCCATTTAAAAATTCAGGCCAGCTGCAATTTTATGTCAATGTGGTGTGCCTGATAGGACATTCTTTGACCAAATTATCAATATAAAAATTACGAATTGTGTGCAATTATAAAGATTCAATGTAGTGATCTACTTGGCCATGTATGGGTATAAGATATAATATATAAGGCTGTAGCATTGTCTATAATTTATTAATTAAATCCAAAAAATAAAATTAAAAATAATAATAAATATTAATTAATTAAATGAATTAAATAATTAAATAAGGTGTGATAGAGCTGTGTACATATATCTCATTGGTCAATTACTCACATGATGATACTTCCGTTGCAC
>OX345636.1:32798211-32800711 GCA_947044365.1 Petrosia ficiformis
TTAATATCTTTATCTGGAAATAAAGGCACTGTTATGTAGAATGTCGTCTTGACGCAGTCAGTCCCATGCTGTATATTGGCATTGTTGGGCCTATGCTCTTAACTGCTATCGTACTACAACTACATATGTATGTTATATATGTGTGCTTATGTAATACGTATGTATGTACGCATATTGGTACATAAATATGTACGTATGATTGTATTTCACATACCTGAACAAGTCATTAAGTCATCGATCAATTGATATCCAGAATTACATTCACAAATAAAACTTCCAATAGTGTTTATACATCTTTGATCACAGGTACTGTTATTATTGTTACACTCATCAATATCTGTCAAAAAGACAATATACATAATAAATATAATGTGTAACTTCATATGTATGTATGTACATACATGTGACTGTGTGTGTGTGTGTGTGTGTGTGTGTGTGTGTGTGTGTACATGTATGTATGTAGATACTATGTACTTACTGTATGTACGTATATATGTATCTATGTATGTATGTATGTATGTATGTATGTATGTGTATGTATGTGTGTGTGTATGTATATATGTATATATGTATGTATGTATGTATGTATGTAAGTATGTATGTATGTGTGTATGTATGTATGCATGTATGTAAGAAATTGAATGTAAATAGGTTAAAGGATTCTAAGATGCAGGATCTTCTGAGTAAGCCTGGAATATTTGTCATAAGTTAGATGATCCTTCCCTGGTGAGGATGTCTTCCTTTGATGTAGATCAGCATTGGGAGTGTCTGAGAGATGCTGTATTTAGTGCTGCTAGTGAGACTTTGGGGTTTAAGACTGAGGAGAAATAAGGATTGGTTTGATTCAAATGACAAGGAAATTGAAAGGCTGTTAAAGACTAGGGATGAGTTGAGGAAAAAGTGTTTTGGTGACAGTTCTGAAAGAGTGAAGCAGCAATAAAAAAGAGTGATGAATCAATCTAGGAGTAAGCTTAGGCAGATGTTTAACAGCTGGTGGAATCAGAAGGCACAAGAGATTCAGGATTTAGCTTATAGGAAGGATATGAAAGGTTTTTACAATGCATTGCGGCACTTTAATATAGGATAGTCAAGTATACGAGGGTTGCATGTAGTGAAGTCCATAACTGATAGCTGATCCAGCAGATGTTCTGGATAGGTGGAGTCCACATTTTGAGAGTGTGCTTAATAGAGATTCAGTGGTGTTACCGGAGACGATAGGAGCTGTCCCTCAGTTAAGAATAAGGGATGAGCTAATCACAGATTGATTTATCTCCCTTCTTATGTAAGGGTATAAAATACCCTCTCGCTACTCCTTAGATACTTCCTCACTTTCCCAAACATTCACGATAAGAGTATGTAGCCTATTCACGTGTTATCAGTAGATGAGGTGTGGAGTAGTATTGCGAAGTTGAAGAATGGCACGTCTGCAGGGATGGATGGGATACCTGGGGTAATCTGGAAGTATGGTGGAGAAGTAAGATGAATAGGCTACATACTCTTATCGTGAATGTTTGGGAAAGTGAAGAAGTATCTAAGGAGTAGCGAGATGGTATTTTATACCCTTACATACTGAGAAGGGAGATAAATCAATCTGTGATAATTACAGGGGAATATCACTCCTTAGTGTAGGAAAGTGCTTAGCCAGGTTATCATGATGCGTTTAGAACCGGTTCTTGATGAGATCCTACCGGAAACACAGTGTGGCTTCCATAAAAATCGATCTTGTATGAATATAACTTTTGTTGCTAGGCAACTTCAAGAAAAGAGCATGAAACAGCAAAGGTCGATCTACTTTGCCTTTATTGATCTACTTTGCCTTTATTGATCTACTTTGCCTTTATTGATCTACTTTGCCTTTATTGATCTAACTTTGCCTTTATTGATCTAACTACTAGCCTTTTGGGGTTAAAAATAGGCTTCGTCAGGGCTGTGTAGTTGCACCAAACCTTTTCAATTTGTTCATTTCTAGGGTGATTGCTGTGGCAGTGGAATGGGCTAGTGGGCTTGAAATAATGTTCAGGTTTAAGATTAATAGTAAGCTGTTTGACACACACAGACCTAGGGGAGCAGCAGAATTGCTTGTAAGAGAGTTGCTATTTGCAGATGATGCAGCCATAGTTTGTGATAATCCTTCAAATCTCCAGGAGATAATGCATTGTTTAGCTCAGTCAATCTCTGAATGGGGTCTTACTCTGAGCACTGGAAAGACAAAGGTGTTGTACCAATCTGCCCCTGGCGATCAAAGTGAATCATTAAGTTTTGTAGTAAGTAATAATACTCTCGAAAATGTTACCAAGTTCCAATATCTTGGAAGTGTGTTATCTTATGATAACACTATGGATGAGGAAATAAAGAATAGGCTATTCGTTTATGTATGTATGTATATAAGTATGTAAGTACTATTTGTTTGGTAGGTTGGCCAAGAATGTTTGGGAACAGGCATGTTTCTCCACATACTAAAGTTAAGATATATAAGGCTTTTGTAATTACATCTCTCTTG